>OENT01001766.1:0-34914 GCA_900239685.1 Rotaria macrura | reverse complement strand
ACGCGTTAAAACGCGTTAATTCGGACATATTTGACTGTGTAAAACGCGTTGAAAGAAAAAAAATAAAAGCTCTGTTTTAACGCGTTAACTTCGTAATTTTGACTGCTTGGGTAGTGATATTTTTTAATATTTTTTTCATTCATCATCAAAGGAAAAATACGGAATAGAATTATCAAAATTCGAAGTCAGAAAAACAATTCCAATTTTTACAAGGCTTTAGTTTTTCGTTTTTTCTGATTATCTAAATCCATACTTGCTGAAATAGTGTTCAATCAGCTTCTCTCATGGTGAGAATCAGTTTGAAGGATTTTTCTTAATTTCCAACGAATTAACAGGGTGGTCAATTTCTACAATAATTCTGAATTTTTTGCACCTTTCTGAGTCTTGTTATCTCAATCTTCAAGAGATTTTGTTTTTTTTTTCAAACTAAGTCATGCTCGAAAACATAGACAGAGTAAAAGTTATCTAAATACGCATGAGCAAGTCTCTTTATGTTAGCATTGTATCTGAGACCATAGAAAAACAACCATAAAAGAGACCGTTCAACAACTCAAAAGGTGAGGATGTAGGGTTCCTAACATCGTAATCAGTGCTTGGTCAAGCTTTTTGCAAACCATTGTATGCACTACTCCTTTCTTGTATATTTTCAGTTAAATCAATGAGTAGACTCTTAAGACACAAAAAAATAGCGTATAACGAACGAACAGAAATAATGCTGATAATCTGTCTTCGAATTGTTCAAAACCGAAATGCTCAAGAGGGACACTGAGAATAAACTTCGTATAGACCTTTTGAAAGAACAACTTGAAATTAACGTGCGGGAAACGGACGACATGCAGACGTCGATAAAATCCCTGGGAGGAGAAATTCACAGTACAAAAGCAAACGGTTCAATATATTCAAAACAAAGCGGAGAGTATTGAGTCGAAATTTAGCAATTATCGATTAGAGACGAATGTTCTTCTCATGAATACTATGAAATTACTTCTTAATTTGCGGGTCAGTAAGATATTACCTATCTCTGATGATTTTTATTCTCTGTTCATGGATAAAATCAAAACGTTAGATGGTGTGGTTAGTTAACCTTCAAGCCAACTTAATATCAAGTCGCCAAAACAATAATGATATCAACTAGTTACATCTGAACTAATCTGTAGCTCTATGCTTCTGTAATCGTGCGATCCTTTTTTATTGTTATTTGTTCTCCTTTCCTATTTCTTTTCTCAATTTTTTAAAAATCTCTGCGAATTGGATGGGTCGTCCCTTTAGGACCGCGCTATGTTCAGAGGATATAACACAGCAAATAAATAATAGAAATAATGCTGATAAGACATAGAGTGCAGACATTGTTCAACAACGATTTTCGTATTAAGTACTACACTGGAAAAAGATTCTATAGTTCCCGATTAATTCTTATGAGCAACTATAATCTTCTAGAAATGTTTAATTTAACGCATTCAAATTTTTATACTTACTTAGACTAACATGTTCGTTGCTTATCACTGTGTCGTATGTTCTTGGCAGAGAGAAAGCATAGTTTAACAATCGATGAAACAATTTCAAACTTCTAGTTTGATGAACAAAGTTACGATAATTATCTGTTCGTGAATAGGAATGAGTGTGAACCTTCAACATGTGTTAGAAATCTTGTTCGACATAAATATATATTCAATGTTCTAGAACTTTTTTTCTTCTTCATACAATGATATGTGTAAAGCTCTTTGACACTTACTGTGTTTTGAGTGCAGAACGAGACTGTTTTTATTAAACACAAATAAATACACAGATGCACAAAAGTAAAAAGAAATTTTGAAACACACCAGCAAAAATACAACGTTAGACTACAGGTTAGAAAATACGGAAAAGATCATTATTAAAAAAGTGTTTGTCAAATATGAGAAAATGATCATAATGGAAAATAAGATTAAACAAATGAAGTGTAAAATTCAACCCAGGGCAAAACACTCACTTAAGATTCAGAAGAAGGAAAAGAAGACAAAAAGATCGCCATTATCATACATCCTTTTGTTTCAGTAGCACACACACACACACACATACTCACATGATTATGAGTCGAGTCACTGTTCTTCGTAAATATGGAATAAAGAAAATAATCATTATAATAAAGAGATGTGGTTGTCTGTGTGTATACTTCAGAAAGAAATTATTGCATGTATCGAGCGGAATATATAAAAACAATATGTACACAGCAACAATAAAGGACAACACAGTTAATAGAACATTAAGAAAGAATATCAATAGTGCCACTAGAGGAACAGAACATGAAAGATAGTGCCATATGTAGTTATAAGCTGTTTGTTTTGCTTTTATATCTTAACATAAACACACACACACACTATACTTTTTACGAAGATAGTATTGCACGTATACAAAAGAATAAAAGAACTTTTTTTCTACTATAATATATATATATGTATATCAAAGAAGTTTAAGATGTTACAACAGTGAACTTAAAAAGAAAAGAAAAAACAATTATTTATATATAAATTGACTGTTCATAGAAAAAAAAAAGTTTTGTTTATTATTATGGTCATGATTTCTTTGATGTGAATGGCCACCATTCAGCTTTCTCTTTTTGTTTTAGCATTACTTTATGTGATAATGAAGCCAATTCTTCAGCACGATCAGCCATTTGTCTAGATGCTAATTCAACGTCGCCTAGTTTTTGACCACGCTCCAATAATTTCTAAAATAACAAACAAATAAACCATTGTCAAATGCAATGATTTCTATAAAAGAACTTACATTTCGTGTATCATTAATTACACTTGTAGCTGAATCAGCATTGCTACGCATTCGATTAATATTAGCATTAACATCTTCTTTTTTAACAACGCCAAGCGGTGCTTTACCGGCAGCTTCACCAACTTGAATGAAAGAAACGAATAAAAAATTATTGATTTTTTATTTATATCGGATATCTAAATAAATCTATTTAAAAAAATAAGACTCGTACATAATTGATCAGTATCGATGCATGAATTTGAAGCAAAGATTTTAGCAAAGAAATTTTGCTTCGGTGCTTCAGGCATTGGTATCGATGGATCGAACAATTCACAAATCATTTCATGGACTTGTTCTCTAGAAAATAAGAAATACCAATCAATGGTATTCAACTATTTCAATTCAATTTTACTTTATATCTGATGCAATACTAAGTTTTTGAATTTCCGTTGGTGAACACATATACAGTCCATGACCTCGATCAGTAAATATACATGTTGATGCAACCAATGATCTATATTTAATGAACGAGATCTTCATCACATCTAGATTTTCATCTTCACATCTTACTTGAATGAATCAATAGTAGTATCAAGATTTGTAATATATAATTCACGTAGACTAGGTAGACTATAGACATGGATACGGCCACTTGACAAACAACATGTTAAACACGAAGAACCTAGTTGTTGGTATCAACATGGAAATAAACGATGCATGAAAACAAAATCGATTCATTGATTCTAACCTGCTATCTTAACAACAGATGCTCGACATACATTTGATGCCGATGCCCCAAGTGAATCGTTAATTTTATGTTTTGATATGCAAACTTGTGACGGTAGTGAAACAACCTAATCATAATTATGCATGGTTGAAATTTTCAAAAAATTATATATCATATTCAACATACTCGAGCTTGTTTTGATGTACAAAAGACTACATATTGTATGTTATTGGATGGAATGCTTGTTACTGGGGAAGACAATATATTACTATTTGGTAGTATGGATGAAGTATTCAAATCTTGTGTACCATCAGTCGTTCGATTTGTTTTACTTTCTTGTAATGACAAGTTAGAATTGAAATGATGAGAAAAGTTAATTGTTTTGAAAATAGAATAAGAGCAGTTACTTCTTGTATCCCATTTTTCAGTAGAAGGTGGTACTGAATGTCCTTTATGATCAAGAAATGAAATATTTAATATTCGACCACACAAACGAAACACAGTTCCACTGGGTACAACTAGAATCAAAAATAACAAATCTTCTTATTCACAATAATTGAAGTAAACATACCACTTATATTGCGTGGCTCATAGATAATATTTAAATTGATAACTAATACACAACCTGTACTCGTACCTAGCCAAACACTTGGTGAAAGAGTAAATTCTATCGATTAGAAAAAAAAACAATTTGAATTAATTGGAAATGTTTTATTTTGTTTCTTTTTTGTATGTTTGTTCAATACCATTTTTGTAAGTAAATGACTCTGAAAATTGTATGGCGCACACACTTTCATTCGAAACGATATTATCCATACTTGAAGTACTTGACGAACGTGGAAGATCAACATTGGTGGATTTATCTATATAGATAATCGTTGACATAGAATCATGAAAATAGTTTTTAAATTTATACAAATGAAACTACGATTAATTAAACATGCAAATGAACTAAAAGCAAAGCATACGTAACAGTATACATTGGTTAGTAAACAACATCTATGCAACAATGAATTGTTATGTGTTCATTTTCTTCTCTACAACAATAAACACCAATACAAACACATCTATATGAATTTACAATAAGACCCAACAATGTAGATGAGTAATGTTGTCGTTTTTTTTTTGAACGAATATTATTTGTTCCAATTAATGGAAAACTTACAAACAGTAGAATTAATATCAGACGATGCCTGAGATCGTTTTTCTGTAAGCGTCGAAGCAGTAGAAGGAGACGAAGATCGCTAGAAGAATATGGCGAAGAAAGAAAAATAGAGATACTAATAGAACACCAATTGATCTGATATGTTTTAGTAATATTATATTATAAAAATATTAATAATTAATCAGAGTAAATTTTTACGTCAGATTGTCTTCATGAAGCAATCAGTTAAAGAATGGCGTGCAAAACCAAGCGAAAAAAAAGAAAGAAAAGTAAAATAGCTTTGACGACATGCCCGTTTCTTAATCGTATGTGAATAAAGTAGATTAAAAGAAAACTAAGATAGAGCACCGTTTATAATTAATAAGTGTTAAAATGTGACTATGAGAGCTTGTGAAAGATGTTGGTATTGAATTTTTACTTGTTGACGTAGTTGTATTTGTCATTGATTGTTGATAATAACAATTGAAATCATCTTTACGCAAATCAATCACATGAGCCTTTCGTTTATGATTTTTATCTCGCATATATTCAGTGTATTCAAGTGAACATGTACCACGCAATTGAGCACCTGTGAATGTTGATGGTGTCCAAGTTTTGGCAAGAGATGCATTCTCATAACTAGTCCAATTATGATCTTTTTTCTCATTTGAATTTACGTGTAGCGATTTAATTGTTTTCTCTGATGGCAATGATCGATGCACTTTTAATGATGTTGCTGGTGAAGGATCGATGCTTGTTAAATCAGAATTTGATTTTGGTATTTCTGTAAAGGATGATAAGTGAGTGGAGTCTTCGCCTACACTACTGGCTTCACTATCGTCACCACCACTTTTAACAGTCATGTCTTTTTCACTTTGACTTGAACTGGTATGATTAATTACAGTTTCCTGCTTATGAGAATTTGACGGTCGTGATAAACGTTTTCGAAGTATACGAAAAGTTTTAACTATTGTTGCTGTACTTGGTGATTTATCATCATGATAAACATGACCACTACTCTCTTCTCTTCCTCTTCCCTCTGCCGAATGTGATTCTGATGGTAGATCAATGGCAGATATTGATTCAATCGATCGTGAACGGACCAATGATGCTGACCATTTTTCATGTGGTGTACTTCGAGAAGGAATCGGATTAGATGGTTTTGCGCAAAGTTTGATTGATTTTCGTCTTCCAGCATCATTGGACGCAAAAGGATTCGATGTTACTCCTGAATCAGCTGTAGCTGGTATAGAACTTAACATGTGCTGCTAGATAGAAATATTTTTGTGTTGTGTGTTTTTTTTTAATATAAAGAAAATTCTAAAAGAAACAGATAAGATAGAAAAAGCGTTTACTTGATAATCTGAAAGCGCTAAATCATCATTATTGGGATCGTTCGATGGGCCACGACGTTTGGGAGATACTATTGTTCGTTGAAACGGATCCATGGTTCCATAAAGGTCACCAGTTGCCATATTCATCAAAATATATTTACTTAAATAATCGACAACAACAAGACCATTCTCTAGTCCAAACACTAACCTATTGAGAGAGAGAGAGCAAAAAAATGACAAGAGACAATCGATTTTGTCTGCTTCTGTTTAACATACAATCCATATTTTGAATTAATTGCAATATCAGTTAAAATAGGTATTTTATCAGTTGGTAACCATGATAGAAGACAAACAAGTTCAGGTTGATAACCAGCCATTCGACGATAACCCATTTTTGCTCGAAGTAAACTTTTGAATTCCTAGAAATAAAAGGGATCGATGAATAATGTATACATAGATTTGAACTCGTCAAAAAATAGACCATTCAAATCTAGACTTATTTCCGATTTCTTCTCGTTCATCATCATTGAATTTCTTATTCCGATGAATATTTAATTTTCATCGTATTATTAAAAAAAATGTTTGGTATTCTCATTAGAATACTATTCAAACTAGTGTAACATGCTACACAGCTCGGCAACATAGAACACAGTAGTATTTATTTTAAGTGAAAAGTATTCATCAACACTGTGTATTGAAATATCAAAGTATGTTTCTGGAGGTGATATGAAACAAGACAAGAACTGCATCATATGCAACAAAACAATTAGAAGTAATACAAACTATAATGAAAAGAACTAAATTATTATTGAGACAAATATTATCTGATGAAACAACTACGGAACATAGTAATGAGGAGACGTTCGAAAGAATTGATAACTAGTCTATGGAAACACCAATACGGTTAAGGACTAGAGAATGAAGCAACGTTTTAGAAAACTCCAGAAGTTAGTGAAAATCCTTTGGGAAGACATGGAATTTCGAGTGAGTCTCTCAGTCAGGGGTAACATTCATTTAGTGCTAATAGATAGACACTCATCCAGAACCATCACAAGTAGTGAAATATGATCAGAGATAGTAGATCAAAAAGGACTTCTGATGATAAGTAACCAATTTTCTCTGTTTTTGCATTTTCTACAACCACGGCTAAAGCGATGACATAGTAATCTATTCTATGCTAGATGTAACAGAACAGTGCTCATGTGTCACGCAAAAACACGTACATGGAATTTCACTGTATAATCACGGGCAGGTATCATCGGTCACATAGTTTTTTTTTCCTAACCCAATAGAAAACCTAAAACTGTCGATTTACTTTTTTATCGCTAGTTTGCCTTAAGTTTGAAGTTTGTACATCGTTCGCCGTCGATTGATTTCCACTTGTATTTGTGTCACTATGATCATTTGACGAATTACGATGTAGAATTGGAATTTCTAACCAAGATAAATCTCCTAAACCTTCATCAGCTTTATCCAATTCAGAACCAGTAAATTTAAACAATGTTACATGGCCACCTCGTGCAGCACCTATCAAGTACTTTCCATCGCAACACATTTTTATTGAATAAATGGCAAAGGGATTTTCATAAACATTTATTTCACTTGATAAGGTTACTGAAGTTGATGTAGGTTGAGTTGATTCCTCAATTATATGACTATTCGCACGTGATATTTTCGCGTCTAACTTCTTATTAGCAATCGGTTCTTTTTTATTTGCTGGTAACAATTGACTTGGTAATTGTATACGATCAAATAAACGATTTGTCCGTAATTTGTATAAAAATTGAAGACTACAACCTGATGCATCCCAAAATTTAATTGAACCATCAGCGTGACTAGAAATATAAGATATGAACAACGATTGGCATACTCATTGAAATAAAATAAAAAACACAATTTTATTTACCCAGTAATAATAAATTCATTGTATCCGAATATAGTCGAACCGGATTTGCCACCTGAGATAGGATTTTCCTGTAAATAAAATCTTTTGACTAGAAATGTTCACGAAATCACAATATCAAATAGAAGAAAAACAAATTTATTTTCCGAGAGTATAAGATTTTTCTTTAGATTCTCTTTCTTCTGGATATGATTATTGACTAAGGATAGTATTTAACGTTGCTTTGTTTACGAGAGAGACAATTATCCAAAGAAAATTATAATATTTGAAAAAGTCATTGACTTCCTGTAGGCTTTGCAAAATTAGACCTCCAATGTCGCTAATAACACGAATGACAATATGGACTTGCTCGTTAGAAATCCAATCATGAGAAGTTAGAGTCGAATTCTTTTAGAATTTTCAAATGATATTAAACAATATTTGAAATCGTTATGTTAGTCAAACTTTCGAATATTCAATATTTAGATTATAGTTCAAATTTCGTCAGTTCAATAGTAAGTCCTTTACGGAATAAGATTTTACGGAAATTAACACTATTGAAAGACATCAATAGAAAGAAATCTTCTCTGAATAAAATTCTGAGTCGATGCTCGAAAAGAAAGAATTTTTCTAAAAAAAAACTCTGCATGAATATGTCATCATTAGTCCAGTCTAGGATTTGTCGAATTACAATTCATTGAACAAACCTGTTGGCTATATGCGCGTTTGGGCGTTTGTTTTGACTGTAATCGAAGTAAATTTTGATAAAAAATCATATTCGGTTCTGTTATATAGTCACAAAAAGTCACAGGTGATTCGTGAAGATCAAGTGTATGAAGACTTTCAAAAAGAGGATAACTAAATGAAAACAAAAGAGAATGTTGATGTTCGAGAATAATTTTAAAATCGAACTTTTACCTGTCAGTTTTCAGATCGATCATAACAAGATCATTTTCGAGTAAAACAACAACTGCGAACGGGTCAGGCACATCTAAAAGAATGAAATATTCCAGAATGATATATAAGAACGAATTTTTAGTTAAACGAGAAGAAAAAAACTAATTGACCAGCAATGTGTGGAGACGCTGTTATAACATGAAAATCAACGATGGCATTATCCATATGAAGTACATTAGTTGTTTCACCTCGAATAATAGTCAAGAAATACGATGAAGGTTTGGTTGGTGCTGAATTCGAATTTGAATTTGAATTTGAACTGGTTGATGAAATTTGTTGTGGATCTGGTTGAGATGGCATTCCACCAGAAAATATAATAAATCTATCATTGCTATGCAAAAAATTCAATCCACAATAATCTCATGTTTGTTTATCGTGAAATACGTACACATTTTTCGTTGAAATCCAAACAACTTTAGATATTGCACCGAATTTATGTACTTCATCTTTTGATATACGAGCTATGAAGAAGAAGAAAAAAACAAACAAATAGATAAAGCCATTAAATTTATTTTCAATAAAAAAAAAATTAGAATCAATTGGACTTTACTATGTGGATAGTTAGTGGTAATAGGCTTATCAGTCGTTCGTAAATTCCACACAGACAATGATCCATCGCAATGAGAACACATAAACTGTCGATCTGCGTTATTCCATGAAATAGATGTTAAACCCTAATAGAAATAGAAATGTATTCCTTTCGATAAAAAGAAATTATAAGATTACATGAGGTAATGTATAAACACTCTCCGATATTTTCTGTTGTAAATTCCAGCATACGACATGTCCAGAAAGAACTTGGCTGTTGGTAGATAAATGTGTACTGAAGCCGATGTATAACTACAATTAATAGAAAAAATAATGAATACTTGATATTTGAATCTATTGTTCATAATCGAATATCCCCTAGAAATCGTAGATTTTTCACACTAACGACCAAGTCCTATACTAATCAATACAAGAATTATATCGACAAAGGACAGTAGTACTTCTTACTATGAACAAGTAGTTAAAACGAAAACATTTTGTAAGAAACGTATTTACGTATCGAGAAATGTAAGAAACAGTTCATGACTTTAAAAAGTCGTCATAATTGTTTATATTACTCACGAAAAAGATGTGTTCATGAATAATGTTATTGAGAGCGCATTAAATCTCATAATATGAATTCCCATTAGCTATGTCGAAAAGTTAAAACACTAAACTTAATAGAATTTTCTTTCTCAAATAATCAACTACTTCATCGTTGAAAGAACGTACTTCATAAATTACAATTTGATATTTTCACTTCAATTTTTTCCTTTTTAAATACTCAGATTTGAGTACTTATGAAAAAATATCATTTTCTTTTTTTTTTCATTTTAAATTATTCTTTGTTTGCAAATTTCAACGTGAAAATTTTTAAGATAAAATTATTTCATGTAAAATTCTTCTTTTAATACAACAAAAAGATTCTAGTATGATAGATACAACAGGATCTATTGAATTATTTCAACAGATCTAACAACGTCATCTTTTTTATTCTTGTGCGTGTAGAAAAAAATGAACTTCAAATAATTTTCAGTGATCGTATTCGAAAATTAGCATGATTCATAAATGGTTGTTCAATCAATTCGATGCGATAGAACGATTGACCAAGCGAACGTTTTTCATCGTTAATATCATGGTTTGTTACATCTGTACATAGCTGAGATACTTTTGATCATCAATAGTCTTACTCGTGTTGGATCATCTGGATTTTGACATAGGTCCACAACCACACCTGGATGCATACTTTTACCCCTTTTGAAAAAAAAAAGAAGACCTAGTTTTAATGAAAACAACGCGTATGATATACATACATGCCGATAGCATTATTCCACATAATTTTATATGATGAAAGTGTAAATGTATCCAGATTGACAACATAAACATTTCCTGAATGTGTACCGACTAGAAGCCATTTGGAATTAAAAGCAAGAGGAAGAAGGCATCGACTAATCCTAGAGAATAAATAAAAGTGAGTTATGATATTATGCCATTAGCATATTATTTATTCAAGTCTAAGAATCTATTTGATTAAAAATAGTGTTGATATTTTATTCCATAGAGAATAATGCTGTTCTTTTCGTTGTGTCTCATGATACCATTAAATACATTTCGAGTACATATCACTATTAATTCTATAGAATTCATATCTATTCGTTTTTGTTCATTTTTAGTTTATAAATTAGTATCAAATAAATAAGAGATTTTCTCTATGTTACAATATAAATGATTGTATAAAAGAAACGAGGAAGAGAAAAAAAAGCAATTTCCTATTAGCCGACCGGAAGCATGAATAAATGATAAAATGTTCAGAGAGAGAGAGAGAGACCAATATCTCACGAGAGATGAGAATGAGAGTTAGTTTAACTCATCAAATAGACAAACAAAAATACGACATACGATATTAATATATATAAGGTCATTTCTAGTTGTAAAATAGAAAAGAAAAATCTAAATGAGAACTCGTTACCTTTCTTTAACAAATAGAAGTGAATTGGCAATAACTGGTTTCTTTTGACGTAGACTCCATAGATGAATGTAATTATCTCGGCATGCACTTATCAATGCACCCTAGATTAAAGTATTATTATTGTGTTTGTTTTTCTTTTATTAACTAACTGTAAATTTACCTCGTTTATACGAAATACAATTTGAATTATTTCAACTTCGGTTGGATGTGACATCGAACATTCAACAAATGCACCACCATAACTATATATTTTCAAATAAAAATAATCATTTATTTATTGATTGTTCTTCTTACACACACACACACACACACACACACACACACACACAAACAGAGAAAGTCAACTTACATTTTAATAATACCATGTTTTGTTCCGATTGCAAGAAGTTTTTGTACAGTATCATATGCAAGTGCTGTTGGTCGATAGGGAAAACCATAGCGTACAATCTAATCATCAATAAAATGTTTGTTTATTTTGTAGTTAAAGAAAATGTTTTGTTTGTTTTTACTTCACTTAATGAAAAATCATCTTTTTTTGATGTCTCATTGATCTCGGATTCATTGACTTTCTTTGAATCACCCAATTTAAATGGTAATTTGATTCTACTGGTCATCGTACTCATATGTCTTGTCTTGCACAGTTAATTACTTTTACTTAATATATCATATATGTGTGTATATAGATACATACATAAATATACATATTAAAGTCGGAGTTACATCTAGAAATAAATAAGTATACATATATATATAAATTTATAAGTATATTGATAACATGCAACCATGCATACAATCACTAAAAAATCGATTCCTTCATTAAGTTTTTTTTTCCTTTTTCTTCTCTTTCTATTTTCCGATAGAATATACGTCGTTCTATACGATTCAGAGGCTTGTCTGTTCGTTGACAAATAAATAATAAACAATAATTAATAATTGACAAGTAGTTCCATTACTAGCCAATGATGAAATAGATTGTGATAGAGTGCATTAGTAGTTGGCACTACTATTGAGAAATATAAACACATTATGTGATGTGAAGATGATTGTATTAGTCTAACTTGTATAACAAGTTTTTGAAATAGTTACAGCCATGAGATTGAAAAAAAGCGAATAATAATCGTTTTCCCATCAAAACGTAATAGTAATACGTCATAGTAACGTCGTTCACAATATTCATGATAATTTGTGTAAGCAACATTAGTTGGCAAATGGAATATCACTCTTTCAATTTATTGAATACACCAACTTGTCACGAATCCAGTTCTTATATTTAAATAAATATATATATATATATATAGGCAAAAACATCATAGATTTAGTCCAACTCACTTTTTATCTGTTATCAAAGATTTAACATCTGGAATTTTATTTTATCTATATTAAACAGTATTAGTAAATACGTAGGATGGATTTACGAGAAAGATAAAAAAAAAAGTAGTACGACTAATATTTGAGGTTAAAAAGAGCGAGATAATGTTAACTCATAAATAGAAAATAATCAACGTTTTGATTAATAAAAGATGAAAAAAAGAATTCTTTACAAATAAGACGGCCATAGAAAGTATTATTCTACGTAAAACTTCTCTTTGGAAAAAAAAGGAAGTAAAGATCATTTTTGTCTATAGTTATTTTTGTCTGACACTCATCCTTCTTTTTTTTGTCATTTTTGAGAAATGATATTGTCTTTTTTTTTCTCGTACTTCAATAGAAAGATGGCTTCCGTAATACGAATGACTTGTTAATAAAGACTTTTCACTAGCCAAAAGAAAAAGACAAATTGCTTTTCGTTTAGTCATTTGATATTCTATTTTCATAATGTTTCTATAGAATTAGAACACATATTTTAAAAGAAAAGTACTCAGAAATCTTTAAGCATCTATTATTGAAGACAGTAGTCTTGCTTGCTTAAAATTAGATAGAAACATTGAACGCTTTTATTGAGTGAATTATCTTTTAAAATGAAAGTGATATAAATTATTTGTATAAGATACTAAATCGATTTAAAGTTACAAAATTTTTAGTTTAGTTTAAAACCGATTGATTGGTTTAACATTTCGTTTCGGTCGTGTTGATACTTCTTTATTAGGTTCGATGGATAATAACTTTTTTTCATGTAAATTGTGACGTTTAATAATAAACTTTAATGATTGACATTGATTATTTTCATCGGTTGATTTAAATAATTTTTTCTTATTTGTATTATTACAACTAATCGGACGTTTTGATGATGATATCGATGATTTGAAACTATTTCTTGAATTTCTCGATGAACGAAGCTCATTAGAGAATGCAGCCTTTTTAAATAAAATATGAATAAGTATATTGAATGGAGAAGAAAAACCTAAAAAGGATACACACAGCTTGAGCCCAACCAGATAGTGGCTGCCAAAGTTCTTTAAAGAATGATGATATATCATCATAATTAGCTGTGGTCAATTGTTGCTTTTTTGAATTTTCATTATTTTGTCCATAAAAGTTCAAAGCTATTGAATGAATATGCGTGTCAACGGGCACAACATCTTGTTTGTCAATTGACATTAAAAGAACACAATCAGCAACCTGAATAGTATAATATTAAATAGTTTTGACAAACAAGAAATTCTGTTTTTTTCAATGAACATGTGTTATACTTTTCGACCAACACCCATCATTTTCAACAGCTGATTACGAGCGTCTTCTACAGATAGTATTTTTAATCGATCAAAAAATAATGTACCATCCGCTGAATACTTGATAAATTTAACTGCTTCCTCAATATATCTTGCACGATAGCCGAAATTTAATTCACGTAAACGTATTTCAAGATTCGGTCTATCAAGTTCATCTAAATATATTGATATTCGTACATATATTGAGATAGACCGAAGGATTTTAAGTATGCCAAAAATTGTCTTGATAATGCAAAAGGGAATGTCTAGTTTTGAACGTCTCAATCTATTTCTTTCTAATAGAGGATTGGGTCAAATTCGTACTACAGATTTTCATAGCATAACTGTTACTATTTTTCACTTCTACCAACCCATCTGTAGTTCACTGAATTTTTTGAAAAGCAGAAAAAACATTTGAAAACTAGTAGACATTTACAAATATCAATTGAAAACTTTCAATTGAAGTTCATTTCATAGGTATGAAAAATATTCTAGTCAATGTCAATCAAAAGAATCGATTATATATTGATAAAATTAAATTTTCTTGTTTTCAAACTGGAATAAAGAAATTCGATCTGGTTTCCCACTGATATTTTCTCAGCGTTTTTTGTAGGGAAAAGTTTGGTTTCACTAGTGCATCACATTCGAGAATCTTTTAGCAATTACAAAAATATGTATGATATGATTCTTAGATTTCATCATACGGATGCAACGAAAACAGTCTTTTGTGATTGTGATGTGTATTAAAAATATTTTAGAAATCTAAGAGTTCTAAAAAGAGCCACTATGTACATTTTCTATACCTGGAAGTTAGATGTAAAAACTTCTTGTGAAGATATAGAACGACGGAGAGAGCAATTTTCTACTATATGTGACATTGTCGAGTACAACACAAGATTTTAATACAGTACTGCATCTATTTTAGAATAGTTGTCAAGAATAAATTTGCATCATTTTCTAATGGAAAGTCGAACAGAGCGACTTTTCGGAGTGTCTCAGTTAAAGTCTATACTTGTTTTCTTCAAAATTTATCGGACAAAGCGACAATAAAATATTTGCAGTCCTATTCAACATCTAGAAGAATCTTTTATCGCTGAGTTCTCGTATTCAAACACTAGGATCATAGTTTTCTGGAGATTTTGCGAGTTCGTCTTATTTGTGTAAATAAAATTTGAAATTATTATTAAAATTTAATGGCTCAAATAAAATTGCATTATGATGAAATCGAGGTTCCATGAATAGAATAGAACTTTTTAAAGTATCTGTACAATTACTACGTAACATGATTTCCAATTAAGATAGCTATGATTTAAAAATTCTACTGAGACTCCTCGATCTCGACTTTTCAAATCAACCGAACCAGAAATATTTTCTAATGCATTCTGTTTTGTCCAAATCTTCTCTAATATGAAAACCTTGTTTTTTTTTACTCTTCAGAAAACTAGAGTAATACTAAAGCTACGTGGTACTACTCGTAAAAGAAACAAAATACCCAATGTTGGAAATTGATGATAAGTTAATCCATTTAATGTTCCGATTTTCTTTCCGTATTTCTCACACAGAACTTTGATCATTTTTGTAATACGTTGAACGTTATTGTTACTTGAACATATAAATGATATCAGATTTTCAAATGGTTCTTGTGCTAAGACACGAATACCAATCGGTACATGTCCTTCACGAAATCGTGCATCAGATTTACACCATTGTTCAAATAATTCACATAAATTAACCGTTAATTGAAAATAATTATGCAGAACAAGTGCTGTTTCAACACGACGATCATTAGCATTCGATGATTTTACAAAATTATCATTGCTAGTAAAAAATGTATATCGAAGATTATCATTTTGATGTTTTAAACAAACAATAAACGAATTAAGAACACCGACAAACTCATTTGGACTTTGTTCGGTCCATCTATTCGAATGAAATATTATTTGTTAGCGATAATTTGAAATATCAATGCATACCTACCGAAAGGATTGTCCACCAAGTAGAGTTTGTTTTAAATTAAGTTCTCTAGTTATAATTGGTATTGATCCAGTTGAATAAGTCATAAGATTGTCGGATAGTGTCGATGTTGGTGGTAATGATGTCAGCAAACTCATTTTTAATACTTCACAAATCTGAAATCGAAATTCTATTGAATAGATGTCCATGAACGAAACGACATTGTCGCTGTATTCGAACTCGTCGAAAAATAAGAGATAGAAAGTAGTTTTCCGTCATAATGAATCGATTGAATAATCGATCGTTGCGAAACTATCGAATGAAAAATCAAGAATGTAGCAAGAAGACCTCGATTATGATGATAGACCGTTGTTTTTTTTTCGTTCTCCTTTGCTTTGCGCCTCTTCTATTATAAATTGTTTGTTGAATAATCTATAAGACAGTAATATATATATATATATTTCTTTCGTTCTGATTACTTGCTATCAAGTTTAAGCATTGGAATCTCTGATATAGCAAACATGTCACCCAAAGGCAAAAAAGTATTATATTTTATTGAAAATATAAATACAACTGTATGATAGTTTGTTTTTCTCTTAGCGTAAACTCGAAAATGATAGATTATTACCGATTTCGAAAAAAGTTTCACATAATGATGATCATGCTATTATTGAAGCGGCTACAATTACAGCAAAACCCACTGCTAAACAACTTGATCCGAAAGAACGACAACGAAAATTTCTTGCATATCAAAATTTTCTTCATCGAGGCGGACCCGATGCACCTGGCTCTAAACATATTCCTCAAGGTGCTGAAGATTGTCTTAAATCATTAACGTTTGTTATTACTGGTATTAATGACAACAATACAGATCTTTTGTTTTCATGATTTCCTATCATCTTGTTCGGTTGTTAGGTGTTCTGTCGTCGTTAGAACGAGATGAATGTAAAAGAATTATTCAAAGTTATGGTGGTCGAGTGACAACTGCAGTCAGTGGTAAAACTGATTATCTCGTGTATGGCCGAGATGCAGGAAAAACTAAAACTGAAAAAGCTGAAAAACTTCATGTTAAACTGATCTCAGAAGATGATTTACTTGACATGATTCGAACACGAACAGGAAATATGAATGTTGATATAAAAACTACGTCCATTCAATCACCAAAAACGACTGTTTCAAAACGTATGATCGATAGTAATTCATTAGTACCGATCTCGTCGTTGAAATTACAATTTTATAGATCAGATGATGGTCTACTATGTAAGATACAAAATAGATATAGTTAAATTTTCGTTTTTTTATTATGTGTTCTATAACAAGGGGTTGATAAATATAAACCAACATCATTGAGTCAAATCGTTGGACAACAAACAGATAAATCACCAATGAAAAAACTCATCTATTTTCTTACGAATTGGCATGCATGGCATGTCACACCATCAATCAATAAACAAAAGAAAACAGCAAATACATCTGAAAGTATTACAGCTAGTGATCCATCAAAATTCAAAGCTGTATTAATCACAGGTCCACCAGGAATAGGTAAATTACGAAAGATTTCAATAGAGAAAAATGAATCACCGACTTTCAACTGAAGGTAAAACAACAACAGTACAACTTGTATGTAAAGCATTGAATTTACCATATATTGAACGAAATGCATCGGATAATCGATCACAATTGATGTTGAGAAAAATTGAACTTAATTCAGCTTATCTTACCGATAACAATCAAACAACAGACAAGCATGTATGAAAATAATTAAACATATTTATTGAATTTTTTCACCGATACTTGAATAAACCTATTATAGTTCGAAAGTAACTTGTGAGCAGATGTTTATTGACGTTTACTCAACATTTGTGAAAATCCTATTCTTTGTTCTTTAGTTCTCAAAGAGACTAATGAATCTACATAAAGTATTTATATAGTGAAAAAAGCTGAAATCACACTGTAGATATTCGAAGAAAACTGTTTGCAGCAGTTATTCTTTGAATAATTCGATTGTTTTCATTTAGCTACATTGGATAAACTGACAACCTCTTTCTAGTTATATCCGATCAGACGGAAAACTGTGATCACGAATACTTGGAAGTATGGTTTGTGAATGAAATTCATCTTTTCTCGTTTTTTATTTTCCTATTCATTCTTAGTTATCTCTGTAATGTTGTGACCACCAGATATCCAACCAGGCCACTAAGCCCGCCTGTCTGCCTGGCACAGGCCACGACGTTTAGGCCTAGCCTGTCTCGCTTTATTCTGTGAGAGGAATTTTTTATCATATGCATTAATTTTATGTTTAAAGAACGGATTCAACTGAGTTAGATTACAAGGATGGCATTTGAATAGGAAGAATTACAACAATTACTTTAGAAAATATATTTACGAATGACTCAAACAACCCAATCTACTAGTAAAAGAAAGAATCGATACACTATGAAATTGACCACCATGAACGATTTTTTTGTGCCAAAAATTATTTCATGCGTTTTGAGAGCGATTATTGATAGACTTTGACTCTAGTGTATCTTCTCACAGTAGATCCGGATCACTTAGTTTAGTTCATGAATGTTTTAAATCCAATGGTTGCCTGGTAATCAGTTCTACTTAGTGATCATCTGAATTCTCATATAGCCTGATGGAGATGTTTAAACTTTCTGAATATTTATATGTCGATTGTTTTATTTTTCTAAATATCCACGTTTTTTAACTCATTTTAAGTGTAGAATAAAAGTCTACACCGTCTATGCCCTCATTATTTAAGTACCTCATTATATTCAACAATCTATTTTTACGTTGATCGATTTTTCCTTCAAAGAAATCACTTCTAACAAGAAGCTTCCTTATAATGATATTTACGCTTTTCTAGTCTAATTTTAACGAACGAACGAAGTTTCTCTGCGTTTCAGACTTGTGGTTCTATTCTAATTCTCACTATGTGTGGCACATAGATATGAAAGGCACACCACTCCATAGTAAACAATTATACATTTCTTCTTGAATTTTCACATCTGAAAATGTCCACTATAAAGTGACCCATTATCGGATTAGAATTTCTATAAAATTCAATACTAAAACTAACACCCTATTCTCATTACGATATAGGCTTTAAAAAAATAACCAAGCCTAGACAGAAAGCCCGTAGAAATTGCCAAGCAAGCATGGCAGGCAGAGAAAATGATCTGGCAGGCACAGACAGGCGCGTAAGTTGTAGGCCTGCAACAGGCAGACCAGGACTTTAAAATACCAGCCTGGTTGGACCTCCGGTGACCACATTTCTATTGTAATACATGTTTCCATTTTCTTTCTGTTTCGACTTCGTTGCATTAGTCATCGTGATATATATATATATACATGTCTTTCTTTAAAATATCGGTTACAACTAGAACTTTTGTTCGTTTTATTTTCGTCTATTTCCTTCGTTGTTTCTATTCTCTTTGGAGTCAATAAAACATATTAATGACCTTGAATACTATTTGCCTATTACATTTCGTAATACGTGAGAATCTCTAAAGTTTAAAGCGATTGTTTCACATTCTATTTTCTTCGTAATTCTTTTATCGATAACATTCAATCTATTTTCAAAGATACATTCTGTTTCATCTGTCAACTTTAACTAAGGTTTATAAATAGATAACACGTAGTTGTAAAGAATATCGGAACTTCCTTCTACCTCTTCCCTAGATCTCAAAAGAAAACAATTTTGAAAACTGTGATTGAAATATAGATCCTTGAACATGTGTTTCCTAATTGAAGAACTTCTATCTGAATAAACAATAGCATGAAGAATGATTATATACTTGTTGAAAATCGGAAACCATTAAAACTAAGACTACGTTAGAAGCATTATGCTCGTATTGGATAATCTTATCAAACAGCAACGTTAGCTTATATTCAAATTGTTTTGATATTCAGGTTATTATCAGTTTAGAAAATAATAGTAACTTAAGAAAATAATAAAAATGATTTTTTTCAAACAACATTAGGTATTGATTATTGATGAAGTTGATGGTGTAACAGGAAATGAAGATCGAGGTGGTATGCAAGCATTAGTTAAACTTATTCGAACCACACATATTCCGATTATATGTATTGCCAATGATCGACAAGCAATTAAAATGCGTACATTAGCGTCTCATTGTTATGAAATCAAATTTGATCGGGCATCATTTTTAAATGTTAAATCATTCATACTTGATTTATGCTCACGTGAACATATTCACATAACGCACGTCGTTCTTGATAATTTAATTAATTCGTGTAATAGAGACATTCGAAAAATCATCCATACACTTGATTTATATTACAAACACTCATCATCATCGCTGGTATCGAATATAACGAATATTGAAAATGTTCTGTCGATTAGTCCGTTTGATGCGTGTATGAAAATGTTTTCCTTATCAAATATCAACTTAATTGATAAAGCAAATCTTTATTTTCATGATTCTTCATTCTTACCATTATTGATACAAGATAATTATATTCGTGTCGTTCCATCAATCACCATTGAACGAAAGCCAATCAATATACGACAACGTATGGAACTGATTTCAAAAGCAGCCGATAGTTTAACTATGGGTGATGTTTGTGCAAAGTTGAATTTTATCAACGGTAGTCGATCGTTGATGAACTATCAAGTATGTGTTACTTAATACAAGGCTTGAAAATGAATGCTGTAAAAATGAAGAATTCATTAAAATTACACTAAGTCTAATCGAGTGAAGCTTTGAACTATTTTATACATCGTCTAGGAAGTTTGAATAATCGTAAACGATTAAGAACTTAATCGTGAAATTAAATATCGATTTCGAACTTGATTTCTTTGTTCAACAGAGATTTTTCATGAGGAAGTGTAGAGATAAAATCTAATCGATAATGGAAGTTTCTTACGAAAACGTCATATTTCACAACTAGTAGCAATCGAAAATCCTTAGTACATAAATCGCGATATTGTTCGATTGAATTAACTGAAAAAAGTGAAATCATTTGCAAAGTTAATAGACATATTTTGACTGATGCACCTAACCAAGTATGCAGTCTACTACGTTTGATGCCGTGCACGTTGTTGAATTGAAAAACTATTAGTTTAGAATGTAGAAGACTGACTATTTTTAAAATTCATCGTATCGATAATAGATAAGTTTTCGATTCTCGTTTAATACTGACTAATATATGTATTAACAAAAAATTGGGATATCATGTTGTTTTAATAAGATTTAAAAGTTCTATTTTCTAGAAAGTACTATTTTAAAGGATATACGCTTTCGATAGACGAATGTATGAACTGAATTGGATCGAGTATGTGTCATTCTTATCACAGTTTAGATCATCAATAGCTTATGTCTATTCCGAGGTTGTCTTTTGAGAATAGACTTGACATGTATGTTTTGTAACAACATTAGTGTCTATGTTGTTATCTTACTGAAAAAGTAAATTTAGATAAAATGTGCATCAGTAATAAACTTTATCACGAGTAACTTCAAGTAACGAACTCTACTCAGTTTCAATGGCACTGCTTTTTTAATGACGTGAGGTATCCCAAGCCATATTTTCAAAGATAATACATAATACGTTCTATTCGAATCTCTCAATGTGAGCAGAGACTCGTACGGATTATTTATTTTGACTCATGAACGTTCTTTTATCATTCTATGAGTCGTTTATACCTTTATCATTTGATGATAGTACGAGTTGAACATGATGCAATACGAATAACATTTTGATAAGTCATTATGAGATACATGTAGAAAGTAAATGAACGCACTGCATACACAGAAAAGAATGTATAAAGCTAGGCAACAGAATCAATGTCAATTAGTAGAAGATAGCGTCAATTTCTATGTTGGAAAGTAATTAGTCAGAAAAAAGTTATTACAATGATGCATTAAATTGTCATGAATTGAAAAAAGCAAGCAATCAAATTATGACTTTGCATTGTGGTTGCAACTTAATTCTAAGTAGTTAGAAAAGTGAGAAAACAAAATCGCTCCAACAATCAGTGCATTTGTGACGTAAGAAATCTTAAGGCCCCCCCCCCTCTCAAAAATCGATCTTGGCCCAGGAACGTTCGAATTGTGTAAAACTGACAGAATATGTTAGGCTTGGTATGAAAAGGTTATGGTTAAATTTTCAACCTTCTATCATGATTTTTGGCTGAGATACGGACCTGACAAGGGTCAAAAATAGCGAATTTGGCAACCCAAATTTCTCGGTCCACGTTCATGATATATCTTTAATTTTTTTTTTGTTAGAAAGAGCATGTGCACATGGAGGGCACTGCAGAGTCCTTTTTTTTAAATTCTTACTTTTTTAGCGGAAAACAGAAATCACAATTTCAATGACTTCAAAAATCGCGAAAAATAGGGGGGGGTTGGAATAGAGTTCCTTTTTTATATAGTCATAAAGAACGGTTTTTGAAAAAAAGGGCTCTGCAGTGCCCTGCATCTTGACATGCTCTTTCAAACAAACAAAAAATTTAATACATCCTATGGAGCTGGACTGAGAAATTTGGGATGCACTATTTTGAAAGTGCAAACTGAGAAAAAACGAAAAAGATTTTTTCGAGCAATTTTTTCGATATTTCAGAATTTTTGAGGAAAATTCAGTTTTTTTGAGGAGGGCTTCCAGAAATCCTCAAATTTTACTGCAAAATAGAGGTTTTGGGTAAAAACCTATAATAATTCTGAAAGAGCGAAAAATGCGCTAACTTTTGATGCATTTATCCGAATTTCGAAATTTTTGAAAAAAATACAGTTTTTTGTGAGAAGACTTACAAAAAAAGAGAATTGGGCTAAAAACCTACATCAATTCTGAAAGAGCGAAGAACGGTCTATCGTCTGGTGCATCTATCTCAGTTTCGGAATTTTCCCGAAAATTGACTTTTTTTGGAGGGGGGGGGGCCTTAATGTTCATATTTCATGTATCAATGAAATCTTTTTGCACGATAGAAGTCTTTCGTTTTTTGTCACATATTGAAGTTAATAAGAAAAACGAACTTTATTTCCAAATCGAATATAACTATATATATTATATATTCATATTCAACGCAATAGACAATATTATCACGTAATAGAGAGTAAAGGTCAAGACCAGATATAATGTTTTATTGAACTTGATCAACAATAACGAATATCTATGTTGGGATCAAGAAAAGTCGAAGAACGAAAGAAAACAATACAAATGTGTATATGTATATACTTTAGCGTGTTGCTAGGACAGAAACGAAAAGGAAATAGAAAACAGAAAATGACAATAACGAATGTCACTACACTGCATTTTTCACTTCCATTAGGCAATGTTTTCTGGTGTAATGCCAACAACATATCTACATGGTTCATTGAATGTCGTTCAATTTCCTGCTTGGTTTAATTTCATTCAAAAACAGAAAAATACTGATCGTCATTTAGTTGAACTTGAAACTCGTTGTTCTTTGAAAACGATGACAATTGATCGAAAAGAATTTACTCTTGATTACATTCCTATGCTGAACTCATTGTTTAATTACTTTTTACAAAAACAAAATATTAAATCGTGTCTTGAAATAATGAATAATTATTATTTGAATACCGATGATGTACAATTGATCTCATCCATAACCTCATATCGAACAACCAATGTAAATAGATCTGTCGAACTTGATACTAAAATAAAAAAATTATTGACGAAATCCTTCGATAAACAACATCATCGTACACCTTTTAAATCGATTGATATTAACAAAATCAAACCTGGAATGATACATGCAAGAGAAGATGATGACGATATAGTTATATCCGATGATGAGAAGGAAAATATGAGTATTGATAATGATTTCATTAAACCAATCAATCAAAATTTAAAACGACGAAAACGAAAATAAATTTTATTTGTTTTTTAGTTTTTTTTTCCTTATATGTATCTGTTTTCTTTTAATTCTAATTAGTCGAGATGTCCGATTATATACATATACAGAATTTTTTTTTGCATATTACTAGAACATATTAAAGAATAGGATGAAAAATAATATACATACCATCATGCACTATAAAAAGTGATATGACTTCTATTTTAGACTTGTAGATGCATGGTAATAATATGGCTGAAGTCATGGATGCATTTATTAATAAAGTGTGAGATTCTTTTATGAAAAAAAACCAAAATTCTCGAGTCTTTTTTCATTGGTCTATTTTTCTTTTTAGAACAAACGATTTTAAATCTTCACATACAAATATCAAGGGTGTATTTATAACCGATAATAATGGATTGGCACTTGCAAGTATAAACTATAGGATGTAAACATATTGAAAAAGATTTAGATTTTTCACTTAGGTCACAATGTAAACAATGATTGTAGTGGAGCAATAGCTTTATTGTCAGATCTAGCATCAACACTATTAGAACGACCAGCAATCGTTTGCTTGGAAAATGGCGATAAGTAAGACATATGCTCAGATAGATTTCGTTTTACAGAACGATCATACGATTTAGGATTTTATCGGAAAAACCTTGAAAATTATAAGTACGAATTTATTCAAAAGTAGACGAGTAGATATAACTGTGAATATGAGTCAGACAAATAAACAAAATATCAACCGACGCTGAAATAGTTTCAAAGAAAAATTGTTCGCATACAATATAACATAAACACAGATAAGATACTGACAGGAGGAGTGTATACCTAAATTCTATTAGCGGATCCAACTGATAACTTATTTGAAATGAGAACCTGGTAAGATTAAAAACACATAGGCAAGTATTACTCCTCATTAATGTTACATGTAAAGTGATGAACGTTATTATAGAATTTTTACTTTCTTGACTATTATCCAAAGAAAAGTAAAATCAAAGAATATTTACTTACCTTCACGCTATTTGATTCTGAACATTTCAAACGAAACAGATTGTGTCTTTTTTAACTAGTAAATAATAAAAGAGAAAATATTTCTTATATAAACTCAGCGTATTATTGACTTCAATAGTTGAAAATTTTGAATGATTCGAAATATCGAGAAAATTGTTTGTGACAATGAATTCAAATAGAAAATTTTCTTTTCAATTTCATATGACTATTTTTTATAGTTAAAATTGAAAACTGAATCAGACGATCACAATATCACAAAGAAGATCTGTAAAGAGAAATATATTTAGAATTTTTCATTATCACGAAATCCTGTCTTTAAAAAGAATATCATTATATTCATCGTTAATTAACAGTTGAAACGTGCCTCTTTCCGAAACTAAATAGATAGAGACTAGCAGCGCATCTATGATATGATCAATGAAATCATCGATTCGTGTGTGACATGAAACAAAACATAATCGAACAGAACCGTGTCTAACTTTTTCATTATTATAATTACATCTAATTTCGGAGACTTTCATGATCCCACACAATGAGTTCATCATGTAACCATTTTATATTTCGTGTAGATTTTATTGGGTCCAATGTTTTTCTCTTAAGATTTGAAAAGCTACCAGAACTCCGATCGATATTATAGATTTGCGTAAGGATCAAATTTTGTATTAGGAAACAGTCGATTTTATGCGAATCTTTGAGATCGACCATTTCTCTTGTTTTTGTTTGTTTCAATAAAATATCAATATGTCTTATCTTTCTGTAATAAGAAACAAATCTTGAATGTGTCGGATGTTTTCTTCTGATGAAATCATAGAAAGCTAACAAAGGAATAACATCATTGAAATATTTTCAGTCCGATCATCTCCTAGAACTTCATTAAGTTTTGTTTATACTAGCACAATTCTTTAACACTATAAAATTCTCTACACACATCCATTTCATTCCTCGATACTCTATATAAAACGAACTAATCATAATTGTTAAATTACTTTTATGATGACCTATATTAGCTAGTAGTATTTTCTGTATCATACATCGGGAATGCATTTGAATTATTTTTATTAATAAATTACTTTTGTTTTTCTCTTCTAGAAAAATAATTATTCGTGAAGCTGGCAAAGCAGTATTTTCTATTTATACAGAAGCAACACGCCGTTAATATCACGAAGAAATTCAAAAAAAGACTTCCATCGTCACATATTTATTGAATACAGTGATTTATTTGATATATAAAAAAAACTAATCATTGATTTGATTACCAGATAAAAAAATATTATTGTGAATTGTAACAGAAAAGAAGAAATTGACCGTAACTCAATTCGAATGAAGGTAGATTTCAAGAAACAACTCATGTAGCATTGTTCGTATAGACAGCAACAACAGCTTTATCTGTTTCCTGGATAAGAAGTTGACTACAATAAATAAAAGAAAAAATCAAATCAAATCAATCGTTATTTTGAATAAAAACATTCATACTTTTCATTATGTTCAAGACACACAGTTGTTTGTCTGCCCGATAATGATGATGCTAGTTCAGCAAGACATGCCACTGGTCCAGGAGAGATTGAAACATCTTTACCTTCAGAGAACGAAAAAAAAAGAAACACAACAGAACAAAACAATTAGAATTCATACAGAAAAATATCATGTCGTCAATTACTTGTCAATGTCAGTCCATTTTTATCACATACAACAACACCTTTCACATCAACACCATCGATTATAAATTTCTCTATTCTAGATAAAAACGATATTAAATTGATATTCGTAACATTGATAGAATACATACGCACTATCGACTAATGCTTCAAGTTTCTTATCCATAAACTTTTTCTATTGAAAAACTGAAAAGAGAAAAAAAAGACAATAAATATCTCAGGGACCATTTCATTTTCTTTTTTTGGAACTTATTATCACAAACACATGTTTTATTTCTACAAAAAATCGTTCTTATTGTGAATGTGACAATAAAAAAAAAAGAAGAGAAGGATGGATGGAGATAGAGTGAGAAAGAACAAGTCTAAGGATTAAGGATATCGAATTGAAATCAAATAAGCTAGTTATATTTATTCTTCATTGCTAACGATTTCTTCATGTGTTATGTTATGGTTAGCTTTTTCTTCTTTACGTAATCGTCGCCGACGTAAACGTAATTCTCGTTCGTATTCCTTTGCATCGTCAACTTTACTGAAAAAAATACGAACATTTTTTTAACAAAATTTGTTGTCATGATGATTTATTTAGCAATATATACTTTTTAATTTCACATTGTTCCCATGCATGTCGTTCAGGTTCACAATAACCATATTGTGATGGCCAATACTGTTGTGTACAAATCATAACAGCACGAAAATAATGAGCACAATAATCACGTTTCTCAAGAGGAATATTCAGAAGTTGCATTTCTTCTTGAGTATACGGTGCAACTATAATGAAATAAACGCTCGAATTAATTTTTTCAATGCAACAAAAAGCAGTAATCGAACATGACTCATGCGATATTGTTCAGCTCTGAAAATTCTCTCTATCGTATGTATAATATGAATGATCTCTCAAATCATTCTTCATATCCAATCATTATTTGAATTATTATTGACATTTTGGATAGACGATAAAACTCGAACATAAATCGATATCGAATGATTTTCTCAGTCATGAAATCAAATGAAATTAACAATGACAAGACAGAATTGAATATACTGATGTCAATCAAAATCTAGTATTACTTTAAAATACTTCTGCATAAGAAACTATCGAACTTTAAACGAATCTTTTAGTTTTCTTATTTTATAGAATTTTGTCTTTTCAATAGTAAAATGAACATGATTCCAAATTTTAAATAGCCTTTGGCTATACATCGTTCCATAACAAAGGAATTGATTTATAGTTTTGAAAATGTATATTCTTATTAGAATATTTCCACGAATGATAGGCATTATAGACATGGAAAAATATGAACTTTTACCTTTCGGTTTTCGGCCATCAGGAAAACCATACATCTTAAATTATGATACATACAAAAACAAAAGTTCATCGATTCGTAATAATAAATTTTTATTATCATACCGGATCGAATGTTGGTCCTTTCGATTTGTCAGGATAACGTTCAGGATAACGGGTACGATCAATAGTTCCACTTATGTTAAGACCCATCTTTTAACTTAATCTAAAAAATATTGAAGACAAACTATTGAAAATGAATGGTTTCTTCTTATTGAAGGAAAGGAAAACTTGAAAACAATTCTCACGCCAACCTACTGATAAGAATCTGAACAGATAACATACAACTATAAACTGAAGTATGATGATACACCTAACCAGTTCGGCTCGATTGTGATGAGAATCTGAGCAATGCACAGGAAAAAAGTGGCACGTTCAAAAAAAGAAAATTCAAGCGCAAAATAACATCTATCCAACAATCAAAAACTATACGCAGATGTAAACATTAGTCGTCTCTCAATTCCCACTATGTACTGTTAATGTCGTTCAGGTTTCGTGCTCATCATTTAATAATGATATTGAAACGAATCAAAAAGATAATCAATTAGAAATAGAATTCTTTTGGTAGGTATAAACCTCTTATCAAGGCCTTTCCTAAACACTATGCATATAGACCAGACAAGACTGAACTTCAGAGCAGATTTTATTTTGTTAAAATATTATCGTTTTTTTTTGGTTTAAAGATATGTTTGTGAAAATTTCATCAATCTCAGTCTGAACCTATGACATTGAATACAACCAGCGATACGAATAGCAGGTGTACCCAGCATAATCAAAGTGTACAGAACCCTTGCTAAGTCTCGAGTACACGCTGTTTTGCACGCTGTTGACAAAAACAAAGTGTACGCAGAACACTTTGTCTACAAAATTAACACTTTGCGCTCTATCGAGAAATCTGTTTGTAAATGAATTAATTCTAATATCAGGTATGCGAAAAGCTGACTTTGAACGATATGACCTTTGCTTTTCATTTTTACTATCGACTAGTGCTACTTTTAGTATTTTTTTTCTTACGGACAGTATTCACCATTTTTTTTCTTTCCTCTTTTAACATGAAGCGAATAGTTTGTTTAGCAGATATGAAAATGAACTCGTGTTTTTCTAGATTATACCGTAAGTTTCGATATATACACTGTGGTACCCTTTGGTTACTAAAGTAAAGTGTACCGATACGTTTTGTTCAATAAACTAAAGTGCACGAAACCATTTTCTTTTCGAATTCCATTCGGAACGCTGAATACAACTGAACATGATCTAGTTGAATCCTAGAAGAGAATATCATAATATTTAACATAGAATAAGATGTATTTGAGACGAATATAGAATTTTGAATAGAAATCATCTTTGATTATTCTTGTTATTGATTCCTAGTTAATCACAAGCGACCTAGCATATATCTGAAAAGAACATAGATGTCGGATTTCTATTGGATATCGATGACTTTGTGTTAATGCGAAAGAATGAGAGAATAATATTACTAGAGTATTCATATTGGTTATTTACTTCGTTTTTCCATGAAAAGATTGTAAAGATCTCGAAAAAAAAACGTATTAATTTCCATTACACTGTGTACTGTGTTGTTTCCGAGTATCATCGAAATATGATTCGCTATTATATTCTCCATTAGAATATTATTGACACTTGCATGATTAGATTATAGATGTGTGGCACTTCATAGATCTGATTAGAATGTATGAGAAATTGAATATTTCTTAGAGACAAATTTTCAAATGAAAGCTATTTTAATAAAATTTGAAGTGTCATCTAGTTATTTTCTAATTCGTTAAAGTGAAAACCAATCACGAGCGGACAGTTTTTCCTTCGCAATTTTTCCTCTCTTCGAGAATCATCTAATAAATAAAAATACTCATTAGTATTCTACAAACAGTAAAGGAAAGAACAATCATACACATAGTCAAAACATGGCCGATATTGTTAAGGCTGGTTGGTTATCCCGCCGCACGACTGTATTAAAAAACTGGAAACGTGAATGGTTTATCTTGACAAACGATGCTCGTTTTCGTCGCATGGCAGGTCCTGAGAAACAATACGATAAAGCTGACGATGTTTTTCTACTGACTCGTTGCCGAGAATTACGTGTTGGTGCTGAACACGTACCTGAAAATATTGAGCCACCCGATGGTACATTACGTGCTCAAATGATGCAACTTGTTCCAATTGATGGTGATCCGTGGACATTGTGTGCTGAATCAACTGATGATTTACTTGCATGGCAAACATCATTCGATGATGTTCGTCAATTACATATTGAGCGTTTGCAACAACAACATGCTCAATACAATCAGATGCAGTTTCCATCTGGTCGATACGATTTTGCTCATTATCCAGGTGTTTATCAAGGAGATTATCCACATCAGATTTATCGATCACCTGATGGAACCACACATACAGTTATTTTTGTAGACCGTGGTTCACGTTATAATTCCGGTTCCGACATAGCAACAGGTGCCTTAACTGGTATGGCGATCGGTAGCCTTATGTGGTGGCCTTTCTTTATCTTTCCACTAATGTGGTGTTAAATATACACAGCATTAATCTCAGCTTTTTTCGTACATGTGCAATTCAATCATTCAGTGAGTTGGTTTAAAGTCTACTTTAAAAAGAAAAGTATATTGTAACCGTTGATTTTGATGTTGTCAAGTGTGTGTAATGTATAATTGATATTTGCATATTTATTGTTTATTTTCGCATGAATATATAAATTTAAATTTAAAAAATAACCTACCATGCCTTTTATAAACGACGCATAGTTTTTCTTGGAAATAATTGAAATTTTCAAGTATGCATTCGTTCGTGCTATATGAAAACAAGTCATCCATATCTCTAATGAAATTTAGAAGTACGAAGAGACGAATGTTACTGATCATCGTCTAACTCATTCTTTGGATGACCGAAAACAGAACTTCAATTTTTGAAACCACCACAAATAATCACTTTCTGTTTGTTCTGAAAACCAGTTTCCTCGAATTGTCATGTTTGTCCTTAGAACTCATTACAACCTTTATTCGGTGATGTTTGAAAAACCTTCCGTTCTCTAGAGGTTATTTATGGTGATTATATTTCTATCTTCTTTGTAAATGCAGGCGTTCGATGAAAGCTTAAAAGAAAAAAGGGTCGACGTGAAATTTTTCAAATAGAATTTCATTTTTTGTCACATTTTTCAGACAGACGATCAGCTCTCGGAAATTCAAAATCTTAACATGGGTACGTTCATTTCGCTTGAAATGTTAAGACTATTCTAGCAAACATTGAAAAGTTCTATTAGGTAATTATACGATGATTAATCTGTGAAGTCATGCTCTTTGATTCGTGTGATGGACGCTCAAGGACGCGAGTGTTTGTTTTTTTGAGCAACGTGAGAAAAATTTCAAAGCCATGAATGAAAAATAAATAGAAGAATCTGATAATAACTTGAATATACTTCATTGACGTAACCAGGAGATAGGCTTACCACAACCTAGAAATATTTGAATCTAGGGTATTGGCTTTAACAAGAGAGTGGTGTAAGATGGTCTAAGCCAATCCCAACCAAAAATCCCGGTTAGGTCGCTAATATAATTGAAAATAAATAAGCACTACAATGAACTAGTTTCATGAAACCCAGCGAAGTGGGTTACATGAATTTCGGCCCGATCCTAAAATGACCCTATGATCCAAAAATAATAATTTAATTTTTTAATTAATTGCTAATTATCATAGTGCTGGGAAGGATGGCGCAGTACTTTACAGGATGAGTTTAGATCATACTATAGTTACAGCATCTTGCTCAGTACATTGCATCTAGATCAATGGCATTTTTTGTTAGTAGGTGAACATGTAATATGAACGTCGTAGTTGATAAGTTTCAGTTAGGACAATCCATTGTTCAAATTTTGACTCGCTGACTGAAAATAACTACTTGGAAATCCGCAACATTGGAGGTGGGAGAGCATCGATATCATCTTGTAATTAATAGAATGAGGGATGTCTTTCCATGAAACTGTTTCCAGTGTTTTAGAATTACGTTATAAGACATTTCTCAACAGTTCAAGTTTCTATTTACTAGACGCTTCTAATTCACTTTCCTCTGCAACAGCATCTTTTCAGGCATCAATATTGGTACCAATAGGAATAGTAACTGACAATACAAACAAAATAAAACGTCGTACATATCCGCTAAGGGCTACTCCATATAGAACGAGGCAAAGAAGAATAGAATCAGCCAAACAACAAAATAGAATTTATATTTTGTTGTTCAAAATTTAGAGATACTTTTTTCGTTTATCTTAACTTTCTTCTTTTGAACGTGTTACTTGTTCATAAGTTTTTCTTTTATTTTCAATGAAAGAAAATGATCTTGCTAGAAAAATCTGAACACATGTAATTAACAATTAAAAATTTCAAAGCATTACTAACGCTTGGCAAGACACAATCATAAGCTCGCAATAGACAAAAGGAGGAACACACTTAGTATTCCTCCTCCTATTATGAGTACACTCTTTTACTTTGAGATTAATTGTAAGGAAATAATAACTATTTCAAAAGACAATACCATTTATAACTGGACTTAAAACAGATAGCAAAGCCTGACGTCATCCTGCTCAGCACTATGATAATTAGCAATTAATTAAAAAAGTTAAATCATTATTTTTGGATCATGAGGTTACTTTCGGCCCGGTCCAAAAATTCCGTGTGTCGAATTTCTGGTCTCCCAGCGAAGCACTTGTTATTGTTTTTTTTTCTTTTTCTGTTTTTACTTATCTTACGTTTTTAGCATTGATTGGCCGAGCGAACAAAAGCGAAGTACGATTCAACACAACACATCCTAATTTCTAAATACTTTACCAGAGACTATTGACAATGGATGCTGAAATACAGAAATTTTCCAAGCAACTTAAAAAAAGAAAGATGTAAGTTTTAATCAGTTCCCTAACGAAACATATCAGCCAAAGTAAATATAAATGCCTACCGTAGGATGTTTCATATTTATTTGAAATGATTTGTTTATTTTTCGGAACAATCCTAATGCACTAAGAAAAACGTTCTTCGTGTTTCTTTTCTAATAAAAGTTCAAACCTAACTATTATTGGCAACTATAGCACACTTCATAGAAACATTTTCTTTCTGAAATTGTCTTCAATGCTAACTCAATATATATTAATACTGAAAAATAATCTTCATGGTTCATTCTTCCCTTTTGTATTAGAAATAAGACTGAATTCATTTTATTGATAATTTAATCGAAATAGTACTCTATCAGATCAAATTTATTACAGTTTAAAACTATCGATAGAAAACAAAAACAAAATTTGACAAGTGGTCACTTGCACTTGTTCTTCTTAATTCAATATTTGATTCGTTCCTTGGAAAATTTTCACACAGAAGATGATCGGGCGCTTTTGCAATACAAGAATGACACGATTAACTTATTCAAAATTGATTAAAAATGTGAAGATCTTCATAATATTATGTTCCATCCATCATTATCGGTAGATTTCATCAATCATTAGCAGATCTGAAATCGTGGATTGATGTAGATTTTCTTTTCTTTCGCATAATATTGTAGGCACTGATGAAAGGATACATGTTCACATTGCTCATATGTCTGCCACCATTTGTTTTTATATGTTCCTGCATAAAAACACGCACTATTTAAATATTTTGCATCGTATATAGCAGCACCACCAAATGCTGATTGAACTTCAATTAATGAAACATTACGTGGAATCGGTTCTTGATGAATTTGAATGATACGTCGAATGAGAAAGGATTGATCAATAAAAAAAGCAGTTATATCATTGATACACTGCCAACAATCAAATGCTAGTATTGGCTTAATACGTAATGCCCAAATGTCATAATATTCTGATCGTTGCGTTGCTGTCATTGCAATCCATGAAAATCGTTCATAAATGAAGTTTGAAAGAAAGTCGTTTATTTCAAATGAAGGTGATGAAGCTATGTCTACATCCAGTACTAAGTAATAATCAAATGATGATAATTCTTCTCGTGCTTGTTGTAAAAGAGTATTACGGCATGAAGCAATACGAGTTGTACCTAGAACATTGAATGAAGCTTAAACGACGAACAGTTATTCCTATTGACATAATATAAAAGTCAACGATTGTCATCAAGGACAATTCTACACGATCTTAAATTGCTATTGGATACTAACGTATTTATTGGAGTAGAACTTGTGTTTTTTTCTTTCATGCAATTGTACGATTCAGTATTACTATTCAATGAAGGTTTTTATATTATGGTCACTTAGATTCTCTAGATTTGTTCTACACAGATGTAGAATGTGTTTTCTACACAATTGCTTTTCTAATTGATACTGTCATCCATAGGTCGGATACATTTTCAATACAACGTATAACATGATTAAAAAATAGGAACAGATAAATACAAATGGTAATTTCAACTGTGTTAAATATTTACACTATACTCGTCGTTTAGTACACCATTATTATTAGTTCAACAATATTTTACTCGTGCATAATCGATAGTTTCTTCAGTTTTTATCTACCTTAAAATATTATATAAAGTTAGTCACTTTCAAGTATTAACAGGATACCGTTCATGCTCACTCATAGTTTTCATTGTAACAGTAAAGTATGCAAAACATCAATTAATTAAGAACCCTTTCGATAATCGACGTGGGATTTTATGAACAAAAGATCAGTCTTATTTGAAGCTTAACTACCAATTCTGAGCCTAGTCAAAATTCATTTGTATATATTCATTCACCAAGAAAGAGAACTTATTTCAATGTTCGTACATAATTGTATCTACAATGAAGAAATTTTCTGATTGATAGCTTTAAGGGAAGATAGAAAAACCTACAATAATACTGGCAAACATGAAATCGCACAAAATTGAGTCAACCAACGTTTTATTTTAGCCAGTGTCAACTTTTTAAAAGTAAAACAGAATACTCCAGTTCGTTTGATTCATCGAAGCATATCTACAAGATTTCAAACTTGTGTAAATCACTTACTTAGAGTTTTCGATCATTTTAAAAATGGTATTAAACAATTAGACTAGATTGTTTGTTTTTAATGCGGTGCGAAGCACAGCATTTATGTGGACATGCGCGAGTTTTTACGGTGCGAAGCACTGTATAGCGTTTGGTCGTGACCGCCATCTTTTTTTTCTTTCACGACCTACGCATCCAAGCTCCATATT
>OENT01001765.1:0-34915 GCA_900239685.1 Rotaria macrura | reverse complement strand
AATTCATAAAACTCTTTTCCTTATCAATAACGTCTAGGTTGAGTGGCATATGAGTGCCTCGCTAGAGCAACCCCGGATACGGTTTATACGTGAAATGGCTCTTAAATGTAAAATGTGAAAATCAATGATTTTATCGTACGCCAACATCTTTATTGGACTAGCAGCTAAGTGAAAGAATTCGGTGAATGACGGTCTTATTCTATGTGTAAGGTACCAATGATGAAATATTTTTCATTTGAGAGTGAGTCAAGATGTGACTTCTCTTAAAGACGCAATTCGACACATCTTTGAGGTAAGTTGAAGCACATTTCTTCACGAGTTTTATAGAGAGCCACGTTTTCATTGCGCCTCTAAACTACATCAATGCAAGTAGAATTTTAATTAAAAATTCCTGCTAACTACGTTGATTTTTCGAACCAGGCTGCGTTTCTTTTAATACTGACCATGTTGGTCATCATGTATGATTATTGGGAATGTTTGTAATTTTAAAATTGCTTCTCTGTTACTGATATCAATCAAATTCGGAGTGAAAATTTCTCATTACTTGCTTGGATCATTAGAAAAACTGTTTCTGTTCTTAAAGTCTTACTTCTAATCCAAATAATGATAAATTATTCGATATTTTTGTTTATTTACGATACGTCTGCATCGTTCAAACAGAAGTGTAAGGTGCATAGAATTTCTTGTTCATCAATTTTAACTTCTTTCCTGATTTTACCCTAATTACTAGTGAAATGTTGTTTCAAGTTGCGTTGCTTGGATTAATTGCGTATGATTGATGATAACAGCAGAAATATATATATTAATATGAATAATGAAGATACTCGATACTGGCGCACTTATTACCACTGGCAGAGATGTGAAGGAACGATTCCGTTTAGATTCATTGTGGAAATAGGATATGTTTCACTTACAAAGAACTAAAGAGTATGGTTTGATGAGTATTCTTCTCCATATTTTTTACATTACAAACTTTTCTACTAAATAATTCATTTCAGAGAGGGTGCAGAGGTTTTATTATTGGAAAAAATAAGTGAACCTGAGAAGTACATAAATCGAACAGAATTTCTCTTACAATAACAGTCTTGTGCATTCATGGATGTTGAACAACTTCTAATCCAAAGCAAGCAAGAAGGATCTTCTTTTTCGTCACTATGTATTCTTTTAGCTATTAAAAAGATATTAGTGCATGAAAGAAAAAAAAATGATGTCTTTTTTTCCCATTAGAGATAAGGAATAGGCTTGAAACTTTTAATGTATTCTTATTCTAGAATGAATTACAATTAATGCAACATGTGTCTACTTTTATGGTCTTATATTTGATTTAGAGGTTACCAGTACTCATTCGAACGAACAAACAACTAAAGTGTGTTAGATCAAGGTCAAAATATATTATTAATCAATTATATCATTTTGAAAATTCACCCTACAAAGGATTTTCAAACTCTAGTTTTCAGAAATTTTTCATCTTATTACGACGTCTAAGCATAGCGATTACAAAAGGCGCTGAGTTGAATTTGCGCAGTAACCGATAATGTAGCCGTAAATATTAATTTGACAGCTGAAATGACGGTTAATTTGATTTCAGCCAAATTAATGTATTTGAAATCGTGAAAACTAATGTTTTCTTCGCTTTTTATTTTAGCGTATCTTAAATACTATTTGATAGATCTTATGCACGAAATTTTGACTAGTTTGTTCATTTCCAATACACCGATTCCTTAACTTTTCTAATTAGTCATGACAAATTTTCATAATTATTGCAGCACAATATTAATTAGAGCTTGTATTCATCAACTGTAGTCCACTTTTGGTCTTTCAAGATCCTATGTAAATCAATGTTCTCTATATCTCCATATTCAAAAACTAAGTTGTTTTAACATAGGGAGATACTGAAATCAGTCAAGATAACTATTATTACTGATCATAAATTTGTTTGAACTTTATAGCTAGGAAAGAAAATGGTTCATAATTGTTTCTTGTTGGAAGTCTCTGGGATTTCGTTAAATCTTGGGAATGAGAGCATACTAGTCAAAATTTATGAGCAATTTTGGCGAATTTTATCATATTTACTCTGCAAGTAAGAGCTAGAACCATCAACTAAATCGCCTGTTTGATTTCTTATATAAATCTAGGGATAGATAGACTATGTTTGATTCTCTCAAACAGTAAATCATTTTTTAGAAGTCTAATTCAGTAAGGAACATCTGTTGAATTCTTAATCGAATCTTGAGGCCTTGGATCATACAATCAATTTTGAATTTAATAGAAAAAAGATATCATCTCGCTTGAATTCGATTAATCAATAGAAAAACATCAGCCTCGAAGGATTCTGTTGGAAATTCATAGATATTACTGATATTAGTCTGTTGACATAACTTACACTCACTGAATTTTCTCAGAGAAAAATATTATTGGTCCTGTAATGAGTGGATCGTATTTATATATTATCAATAGAAATGATCAGGTGTAGTACTGTTCAATTAGTTAAGTCACAAACGTATTGATAGGGGAGAAAATATTATTTCATTGATATTATCAACTGTGATACAATGGTTACAGAAGAAATTATTTAATTTAAGTATATGGGTTAGAATCTTTGTTTACGTTTCATTGAGCACATTTAGGACTTCGATATACTTGTTTTTCTTTTGTACCCAGTCACCAAACGAATTCAAATAGTGTGATTTAGACACTTGTTAATCATCGGGTGATCAAATTAATTGGTGTATAGCTTTCCTATTTAGTTTTTGCATTGAATACATTCCAAAACACTTGTATGTGTCACTTCGCTAAGATCAAAACCAGTTCTTCCCAACTGTTGTTACTTCAATATGGCAACACACAAAGGACATTTCATCTTTCTGACTGTGTGAAAAGCAGGTTGATTTCATGCATACATAGCTGCATTATTCCTTAAAGAGAAAAGAAAAACAATTCCCTTTAATAGTGGTAAATAACCATTTAACTTCAATAATCCTTGTCGCTGTTAGCAACAGAAAATTTCTTGATGAAAGCGGCTTCTATATCGACGAAAGGAGTTCTTTAATTGAAGAAGGTGAGTTCTATAGAAAACATTCATATTTAATGACGACAAATGCTCGATGATTTTTTTAAATTCTTAAAAAAATTAGCCAGTTATCATTCACTATATCAAATAATAAAAACGTCCTTGGTACAGATCTGAATGAATTTCTTGAAACATTCGTTTTTCTGTGTCGCTGATTTGATCAAAATCGAATTGAGGATCAAGGATTATATCAGTGACACAAAAAATGAAAAATATTTCATTGAAAAACCAAGAGGTATTCTTGAATTTTTATTACCTATGATATGAGAAAAGAAGAATGATCTGCCATTAGTTTCAGATGTGCCATCAGTGGGCGAAGAATATAAATGATTTTAAATTGGCAGGAAGAAAAAACATTATTTTTCAATGAGCAAGATAATTACAAATGCACCAGGCGAACATCGAAATTAAGAAAAAAAAGGGACAAAAGGAAAATGTGATTTGAATAGTAAAAGCTATTATCTTTTTTTTTTCTTTTTACAGATTAAATGCAGCTGAGACAAAATCATGGTCACATGAGGGTCGATCATTATTATTTTGGCCTTGGATTCTTGAAAACAACTCACCGTATAAATAGAAGTGAGTTTCTATGAAACAAACACCATTCTCTCATTTCGATTTTTCTGACGTTTACAGCAATGCAAACGTCAATCTTTATATTGCTTTATGCAATCGCGATTCTACAATTACCGATATGCTCATTCTCGGGTAAGTCACATACTAAAATCTGAAATACTAGATTTACATGCATCAGTTACTTTTTCGGTTATTAAATGTAACCGAATAGGAGTGCATTGAACAAACGGTGTGTTCCCTCAGTCGTTACTCGATTTTGTTGTAGTATTTCGAGTTGAAAGTTGAAAGACTTATTGTCGTGTACAACGAAGAAGTGAAGCAAAATCAACACACTTTTTTATCCATTTAGCTAACCTTACAATATTCGTATTGCATGACGAAAAAAAGCTACATGAATTCCTTTTGTGAAGTATATTCTTCTCTCTCACATGTAACTTCTGTCTATTGCTAGATGAATAGTACACAGTTAAGTCGAAATAAAATTTTTTTCAAGAGAGCGACTGCTAATAAAGGCTCTACAACATGTAAGTAAACTACAATCCTTTGAAGTATAACACTAGATAGTTTATCTTATAGAAACAGTACTTATTAGACTTTATATCATTTAAAACCCTCTATCACTAGCACTAATTCGGACATAATCCACAGATAGAGTATGAAGAGGATAGAAAGTCTGATTGATGAATCCTTGCTTATCTTTTCCCATCTCACACATTTTAGGGTGAAAAATTAAAATTAAAATAGTATTTAACATCGAAAGACAACTAGAAACTCTACAAAAATATAATGATGAAGTTTGAGTCAATTTATGAAACATGTTGTATTTGACAGAACTCAGTTTGTGAGTACCAACTTTTCAATTACTAAAGATTTCGATACGAGTAGTGACCATTAAAAATTAATCACATGGTGACAGCTCATAAACTTATAACCGAAGCCGAAGGCAATGCTGGCCAGGAACAATTTATGACCACAGATTTTGTAGCTTGCATAAATTCATATGTTAGAAAAATGTAAGAAATCCATCGGCAGTGGTGAAAAGTGGCTACGGGCTATCACCAGGTGTTATCTCTTGTAGAATGTGTCATTGACCACCTACCAATGCTATACACTGATGTCTATCTATTGATATGAATTAGCTGTGAGAAGAGAGTTATAACTTTCACCATATGTGGTTAGAATATGTTAAAAATTGTAATTACCGATAGCCAGAGTTCAGAACTATTCGCATCCTCTGACAATAGGGGCTAGCTGAAATGATGTATCATGAGTATCAATCAGAATCGGTACTCAGAGTACATGAAAGGAATGTGCCGGGCTTGAAAACAGCGTATAACTACCTGTAGGATTCAATGGATCAATGCAGCTCGTCTGTAGAATTCAAATTACATTTAGTTTTCGTCGGTACTACCTAAGGTAACTAATTGGGACATGAAAAGTTTGCAGAAAGTTTTATACCTGACGCATTCCGAAAAACTTTGTCTGCATCTTCTCTTTTCGGAATATCAAAAGATTTTAGGCGCGTCAAAGTAAGGCTTAATGATATATAATGCAATCTGCAATAATGGTGTCTAATGAATATGACCGAAAAAGCTTGTTTCCAGAAAACTTCTGCACCTTAGAGCTTGGTTCTGAAGTAAACATAATGTTTTTCAAAAATGACACCAGTCATACCTCCAAAGCTACAAAGACTGAATGAAGATCAGCATAAAACCTAACACACGTGATAACTGATGCATTTAAGATACGAAAACTATCACTGAATCTTAGTGAAGTTTTCTGACGACGTATTGTGCTCCATCGGCTACGGCTTAGAATACTCTTAGTTGCTGTATAATAATGGTTTTCGTTCTATCTTCATAGGAGTGCCAAGATCGTGAGCTGATTCGCTTGCATATAAAATAGACAGAAACTATGGGAAATCTGTGTAAACGTAGCAAGAAGGGCGCATTATCTGAAAGATGAGTACTTTGGTCAACGCCAAGGATACCAAATATTGGCAAAAAGTATCGATTTCTAGTGACTTTTTGCGTTCACATATTGTTTCAGTCCATATTTGCAACAAAGAGGTGTAAATCTATGAAAATAATATACTAAGTGATCCCTAATCTCTTATGTGGGAACCAGAATTCGAAGTCGAACAACCTTTTGATAGCCCGGTCCGGCTCAATTTCTGATCTATCGAAAACCAGTCCGACCGATTTGCATGGTCCATCCAGCCCAACTGAGGATAGCGCTACTGAAAATGTATTTCTTTATCAAAAGCATTTCTACACTATCAAACTGCATAAACACTAGGGTCATTTATAAGAATATTGCAAAAACTGAATTATACCAGTAATCATAAGTTGAGTAAAATCAGAAAAGTTTAACATTATGAAAAAGAAAAATAATTCAAAACCGAATTGCATATTAAACCGAAAGACTAATGTACATTCATAGATACTCGAACTTCTTGAAGATTAACACTCATTGAAACAAGCTTTCATAAGAAGATAGCCCACTGATAAATTTCACAAAGTATGGTCGTTTAGAATTGAATGTTTTGCTGTAGACTTTCGTATGCAGTTAATATAGTGACGCACAATTGAAACCCATGCCGACGAATGCGTTTCTTAGAATGATCAGCCTGGTGTGTAGATGAATAATATATAAGTGAACCGAATACATTCTATGTTATTATCAGATTTATAAAAATTGAGAATCGTTTGCATAATAGAGATTCCCAAGTTATGAGGAGTTGTGAGACGTGCAGCTAATCTAAGAAGTTTTAATGGAAAATCGGAACAGATCGACTATTTTTTTGGGGAAAAATTACTAAATTGGCGCTATTCTATTACGATAAACATTTATTTTTTTCAGTTTGAAAGATTACTTTTAATTTCTTTTCATCTATTAATTTAGTTTCGGCTATGAAAACTGTCTTTTAAAATTCGATTAGGAAACCCTGAGAATTATCATAATCTACCTTCAAGATGAAAAATATCTGATTTCTTTTTTAGTTTAATTATTTTGATTTCAATAGACTTTTAACTGGAGATTAAAATAATAAAATATCACTTTGTTTCTATTTTCAGAAGGGAAAACTCTGATGAAAATAGAGATGAAGTCTTGGCCAGGATGCCAGACTGAATGTTTGGTCTGCCTAACCAGGTAGAAAATACTATTTGAGCTAGACCGAATCTGTCCGTGTGGTTTGTTTTGAGGACTAATGGAAACGTTCCTTGTTAGAAAAGCACACCATTCTTCTTCTGTTTATGCCTTTAAATGCATTTTTGGCAGTTTATGACTAATTGCGTGATAATCTATTAATCTTCTAAAGAAAAGCCAATGATGGCTTGCATTTCATTGTTATCTCATGATATTTTCGATTTTATTAAATCATAGTCTGTTAATGAGCTGTCCTTTTACAGTTATTACCACAGACAGAAAATTTTTTCCCAGCAATTTTTATCGACTTGTGATACGGTCACTTAGTAATATTGTACAATGTTTAAATGAATAGCATAGGAGCACAATAACGATCAAAGAAATATGTTTTTGTCATCATGAGTTTACCGCAGCAATACTGTTCTATACAGTGAAAATATTGTTTCGAATACAGTGACGTATCAATTTGCCTAACAAAACGATCAAAGATTATCTGTTTAGGCACTATTTCGGTCTGTTAGCGACTGAAATCGTCTGATATACGGTTAGAATGTAGATTACGGTATCGATTGATTTACGCAATCATAGCTCATTTATGTAAATTGTACTCAATCAGCATAGTACGTCAGGTACCGTTCCTCGAACTTAATAACCGTGTTCAGTCATTAGTAGATTCACATGCCACCATGCCAATCGTGTTAGCTTATTACTAAGGCAGTTTATTCAGATGTAGCTAAATACGGTTGATGGTTATCATGATTTCTAGTTAAAATTCATGTTAAACTGTTTTCATGTTTATTTGTTTGAGGAAATCCCATACCAGGAACCAACAGTTGAGTCTTATTATATTAGTTCACTTTTGTTCCCTATTTGATGCAGAAGATAAGAGTCAGACAAAGACAGTGGAATTTAACGGAACTAAAACATAAACGATACAAGTGCCATTCCATGACCTAGATTCTGACGGAATTTCGTCAGTATGATAATCATTGACAGACTATTCAATCGTAAGAATAGTTCATCTGAATTGAAGTAAAATTTCGTAATGCCGATTGTGATAGACAACAAAGATCAGGTAATAGTATGAACTGAAGTGTAATACATTCTTTTAACTGCTCTTTCAGCATATATTGTACCTATGTATCAACTACTGCACGAGTGCATGGCTTCTTCTCGACTATTTGACCTTGATTTGTTAGCTATGGCGCATTAGTAATGAAGAATTAAAGTACATCCCGCTCGAAGTTATTCATGAGAGTCTATTAGTTCGATGTACTGAGTGCTCGTGAATCTTTTTAATTCAAGGGGAAAAGAGCAATGTCCGATTCGGTGAAGAACCGATGGAATCCTGAAAAATTAGAATATTGTACTTATTCTTCTCCATGCATCACAAGCTTGATACTAACTAATTAGTTGAGGTCTACTTATTACCCAACTTCATCAAGAATTGCTGATCAGGAGAGCATTTCAATTAGTACTCGTTTAATTGACTGAGTATTCAAATTGTAGTTTGTGGAGAGGAAAATATTTAATATTCTATTTTTGAGTACTCCGGAACTTCGGAATTATTTTGAGTCCCATAAAGTCTTGGACTCTGCTTTTTCCATCTTGATTTAATGTCTGTTTGTCTGAGCCAAGCATAATTGATGGGATCATGCGACCATGCTCTTACCATAAAAATCACAGCTATAGATCGATATACCTCTCCTATCAGTAAATGCAGACCCTTCAAAAAGGTAAATTAAACCTTACGTGAAATTCATTTCTATCTATCACAATGAGTAACCACATCCCTCTTGGGAATTTTCTGGTATGCCCGTGCCATATCCTCACAGAAAGCAAAAGGATTCCTGAAGAACTCTCACTTTTTTTCGTTATAAAACATAAAATTACTTGAAAGAAACATATAGATACGGTGTTCGATAACTCTGATTAGATCTTGATGCACAATTGTCTCAGGAATCGAAGGGAATTATCTGTTTTCGTTTAATCAGAAGTCAACGGCGAAACACAATGTGGATGGGAGTTGGGGCTCGTCTTCCCCCAAGTTGCTGCCATGTTCACTGTTTTGTACGACTGTGAAAGATGTAGGGTTCCTGAAGAAATAAATAGGATCAAGACAGGGCCTGGTATGCTCATGAGACACTATAGATATGGCTGCTAGACAATAAATAAATGTAAACGGCGTATGCCACTGTAGAACATAATCAATAGCTATAAAGTGCTTCAGGTCAAGACTGGAAATGTGAAATTTCGAGTTGCATGAAATATCATGAAATCAGAACGAGTACTTCGATCGCTGAGCCAAAGGGGAAGGAAAATTTAACTCTATCTAGAAGTTACGGCGATCTCTTTTTGAGATATGCATTCCTCTTATCACATCATGTACTTTTCACAAATAGGCGGCAACTCTCCAAAGAGATTTGAGCGAATCTTCCAACTGTAACATTTGCGATATTACTGTATAAAGTTCATAAAACAGCCCCCTTTGAGACGCAAATTGTAAAAATGATTGAAGCTCCTTATTGCTTAGTGTGAGGCTACGATGTCACTTATAATGTGTATTCGGATAAGTGCCGATAAAGCATTGCACACCACAAAGAAGATCAGTTGTAATACGTTACCATTCTTTGAAGTATACGATATTAACTCTACACACATTCTCGATGGAATTAGTTATGTTCCTCTGAAACATCTCACAGTTTATTACTATCGAGCAAAAGAAACTGTATGCCACCATAGTGATGGGTTAAAAAGTAGTAGTTCAAGTGATCAGCACTGAGAATTCTGCTCTTGAGGATCTTTGTCTTCGATGTGTTTGATATTAAGAGTAAAGACTACTAAAGCTCTTCGATACTTATCGGTAGAGCCCGTCGGGTAGGATTAGGGCCAAACTGGATTTGGATCTAAATTATGTTTCAATTGACCCCAATTCGATCATGCAGGACGTTGGAAGCACCAGGAACCGGAACGAAAAGTCATTGGATACCACTACACACTAGATAAAAAATGCGTCACATTCATGCACCATGATCTTCAGCATGAAAATGTGCCATGGCTAGAATGTGCCGTAATCAGAATGCGTTGGGTTACGTAAGCTATTTAGCCATTCACCGTTTTGTTTTTTATATACAGCTGTATATAAAAAACATGATTGACCAAGAAAAGCATACATACATTTTTAAAATCGTTTTTTAAATGATTTCTCGATTGTTAATTATTTGAGAACCGGCCCGTCTCGAGAATGGGTTCAGAGAGAATTATCTTGAAATGATCTGATGGAGATCGAACCAACTCAATGCCATTCAGATCCAAACATCTGGCGTACTTGAGTTATTCAGAATAGAAATATTTAAATGGAAACAAGTTGAAAAGAAATCATCATGCACTTTTACAGAATAAAATGAAAAATACGATGTATGGTAGATTTGAACCATGTTTTGAGAATGTGTCTCATGTGCAATGCTTTGTGTGGCAAATCACGATACATGCCAGACATCTTAGCTTAGTGTGTAGACACTGTTTGAAAGCGCTGAAACATCTAAAGAGTATTCTACTCAGAAACGTTTCTAATTTCTTAGCCATTATATTTGGCTGATGTTTCTCAGGAAAATTAAGAAAATGTTGAAATCCAACGCTGAAAGGTCGTACGTTTTTGGCCAAAATACTACTATCATCTTTTATATAGATCCAATGGTTTCTTGACGGAGCCGGCTCGTATTTCTCAATCTGGATCGGCTGTATCGTGATTCTTGTATTGCAGCAGATTTATAGAGGATTTAATTCAGGATACAGAAGATTTTTTTTCCACCGAGTCAAATTCCAAAGATGTTGAACCCGACGAGCTGTACTCGCTGAGCTACATGTGAATGTGGTGCGAGAATTTTTAATGAGTAGAGTTCAGAATTTTATCTCTATCAAATGCACATCTGCGTCATATACTATGATAAAGCTTGGATGAGCTTTTCCAAAATCGGTAACCCATCATCAGAGACTGTAGCAACTTTTTTTTGAAACTGTGAGTGGCTCCACCATTAGCCTCAATAATGAGTTACTCTAACATTAAAACCGAGATCACGCTGATTTTGTCTTGCCCAGCTGATTCCGTGCCTTCACCCGATCAGTAGTTAAAATCGATTTGAAGTGTACGAATGCGATATTTTCCTTGCGTTTTTCATATGATACCGGGGATTTTGTCAGTCTTAAGGCTTTACACAAAGAGAAACTGATGGTCTGGAGTGATTCGGAGAGGGCCGTGATCCCTACCAGAAAGTTACAGTACTAGGTAGCTGATAGCGGAAACTTTATTTCTCTGAAATCAATGCCATATGCCCATCCACCATGACACACCTATAATCTCCACATTATTTCCTCACAGAGAACCATTATAACTATCAGTTTTATAATATCCTTATAATAGCCATTAGACAATATATAGAAGCCAATAATAAAATTTTATAAAAAGCAGGTGTATGTTTTCTAAATTTTGTGTAAGATTTTGATGGTTCTTAAGAGGATTCATGCATGAGTGCACAGTCAACATCGGACTTTAGAAGTATAGAAAGATCCTACCTTGAAAATGTTTATTTTTTTTCATTTTTTTAGAATCCATCAGATATTTTGAATTTCAAAAGTGAGAGGAGGACAAATTTTCTAACACCATTATGATTTCATTTTCACATAGTGATTGACTCTAATATGTACAAGAGTTTGAGCTATGCGCCAAAAAGCTAGTATAACCTTGAGTTTTTGTTTCCACTTTATTTAAAAGACTATGATTTGTCTTTCCGGACCTACTTGCATGAAACCTCATGAACTAGACTAAGTATTTTGATCCAGATGGCATTGATACTTAATCTTTTAGGAGTCGAAAAGCAAAAATCTAAGCTAGTATCCAACCAAAACCCAATTTTTTTACTTGTGAAGGGTTGTCAAAATATTTTAGACACTGATTACAGACCGAAAAATCGAAAGTTCTTATTTTTTTAAGACACTTTATGTCTGAACAAGAATTAAGTCGCTTGTAATACGTTGAACTCAGCTACATATCTCTGTATAATAACATTTTCCAAATAAGTGTAAGATTTCCAGTAATCATAATAGGATTGAGTAAGCCAGATCTATCATATAACAGAATTTTGCAGAAAAAGATCTTCAGTTAATTACGCCTATCATTTGTATTATTGTTCGCGGGACAACTCAAAAGATTGACTTTTCCGAATTTAAGCTAAGGTAGAAAAAATAATTGGTATAAGGATACTTTTCTCGTTTTATTTCCGCGTACTCATTACAGTTTCATACCGATATTGATATCAATGTCCACGCTCGGAATTCGATAGAGTTCATAGCAGAGAAGTCAGCCAAGTACTTATGAAGCAGTTCAATGATTTGGACGCCCCATCCCGACGTTTTTGTATTTACGTTCGGTTTTTACCCATCTCAATATTTTGAACAGTATTTTAAATTAACTAAAAGTCTTCACAGAAACAAAATGTGAGTTTCGAATACAACTAATGAGATGGACCAGTAACCGGACAGAATGATACAAAGTTTCATTGTGCCAGATATTTCTATAGATGTAGTCGGCATATGAAAGTATGACGCTCCCTGTTGAATGAATCCGATATCAGATACGATCAACTGACAAAATCTGATCGGAATTCGAGAAACAGAAACAATAACTGATTCGGGATTCCATGTTTCAATACTGTAATATATGTTGAGTACTGATAAACAGTTAATACTAAAAGTAGAGAGTGATCAAAGTATTCCTGCATTTTTCTACAACAGAATCCTATCAAACTCCAGCAGTTGTGATTTGAACATCGTTCCATAATCGGATTTCAGACAGGGCTCAGTCGGTATTATAGAAATTCATATACAATCTGATTGAATCCGATAGTATTTGTGTGTTAGAATCACCCATGAGCTCATGTTGGATTCATTGTTTCGTTGTGGTGTGTGGGTGCGTTGGTTCATATATATACTTGTAGATTTGAATGAGGAGGGGAACTAATGATATCCGATAGAGGTTTCTCTAGTGCTGGCAGTTAAATTAAACCTGACTCACACAAGATTCCATCCCACTATCCTCAAATCACAACCACAGCTATGCCTGAGTCTAAAATTAAACGTGAATTCCATCCGAACACACCGAAACCCTGAACCGTGCATTTGCTCCCTAAAATACGAAGTGATGCTTGCTCAGTAAGCCTCACACTCTTGGGCCTTACTTTCGGAAACCGGTTTCATGCATAGAAATACCTAGCCTAACGTAACGTTGCAACGGTTGTCCCTTAAGACATTATGTCGTAGTGCTGCAACTGTGAATATTTCGTGAACAGGAAGAGAATGTTTCAATAGCTTAAGTTTGAACATGAACATCGCAACTTTAAGTGTGAAAATTTCTCGACTCTCTAAGAAACTATTTAATAGCACGTATTAACTCATCGAGTAATCAAAATTGAAAAAAATGCGTTTCCCTCAGAAATATGATCCATTTTCAATGGTGGTACTCTAAGAAAATTTACTTAGAACACCATCGTATGAATAATTATGTTCATTGAGGTCAAATATCTTAAGAAACTACTGTGTTCTTGTACTTCCCTTAGCAACCAGTGCAACTTATCCAATTTCATTTTTTATTTTATTTCAAGGATCTAAATTGATCAACTTCAATGTAGTGCCTGCTTACTTTTCACTATGTGCATTTTCAATTATCAAAGAAATCTTCAAATCCTACTGATAGAGAATCTCTGTAAAAGATGAGGACATTTTGTCGAAGTCGGACCATAAAATAGCATCCCTTTTCGAGGCCTGTTCCACGCGTTGATTCTCCGGGTAGGTAACACACGTGCTATCTTACAAAAAAATACATGAGATAGTTCCTTCAGTCAATTTTATTACAATCTTAATGGTGCGATCGACATGTGCGATTCCACGCCAAACATTGATCAGAAGAATAAAATTTCTATCAATGGAGTGCGTAAAGGTGCTTAGTTTTTCATGAATACGGTAAAAATTTGATGGTCGAAGTTGCCAAGTCACGAGAAAATAGAGAGTGGATAACAAGCAGAACTAAAAACGAATACCAATAGTGAGTAAGAAAACTACTTTTTCATGCGCATAATCACAGACGATTTTTGGCTTCATGTCAACTTTTAACCAAGGTGCGGGATACGTGTAAACTAAAAGAGGAAGACTTCCTTAATCTGATGGTACAAGGCAAATGAATCCGATACCGAATCCCATTGGATCTGATAGGATCTAATGATCCGATGAAATCCTATGGGAATCCGAGTTGTGGAATCCCTAACGGATCCGACGGAAGAAACCAATGTTTTTATTTGTGTACGAATTAGTATTTCATCCCAATCGTAGAGGCCTGTTACACCATAAGATGAAATCCAATCGAATTCCGATAGCTGGATTTGATAAAATTCAACACTGAGGGTCCGAATATCGGATCGCAACCCGGAATCTAATGGGACTTCGTCAGATTAGAGAAACTCCGATAGTAACATGATCGGATCCAACAGGCATCCAATCAGATCCGATTGTCGTAATGATCGTCCTGTGGTGCATCAACTATCATATTCAGTGGCATACTGACGATGCTGATAGATGGCGCTACATTACCTGCCTTTTGTTGTACGCTGCAACGAATATGGTCGCATTTTTTGATACCATCTGTGCACTACAGAACTTGAAAATATATATGCTACCGGGCAGAGGAAGTTTTCCTCCATACATCTACATATATCCCGCTATCGGTCAAAAATTATTAAACGTCTGTGATACAACCTTTGTCTCACAGTGAAATGTCCATAAACCAAGTTCTAACTCAGGCAAGTTTTCGATGGAACTTCTAAATCGCTATAATAATAATATTGAGGAGCACTTATGACATTCAAACGCAACAAAAGAAAGATATTATTAAGCGCATTTGTATTCAATGAACGCTCGGTAATCAATAAATTATTCTTTTAGCTCCACAAGCCATGACTGCAGCAATCGATTCTCATATGGTGGTGGCGAATACTGGAAACTCACTAAAAGGTACAATGGTTGTGTCAAACTGTGATCAGAGTTCTCTTTCACAATCCAAGACTGCAATTTCTGATCAGTTAACACAGAAGGTTCAAGCAGACACGAAGAACAGTGATTCAAAAGTTCAAGTTAATCAAATCAGGCCACTGCCTGATGGTACGCTTGCACTCGACTATCAATGTAGTGGTGTTTCGGATCAGGCAACAGCGAAAAAAACATTGAATACTGCAGTCCAACAGATTGATGTTCAGCAGACGATTCAACAAGTTTCAAAAGCAGACACATCTAACAAAGCATTATCGAATTCACAGTTGACAAACCAGCAAAGTAATTTTCCTATACTATTAAAGCAACTTTCAGTTCTTTTTTATGATCCATCTAATATAAGAATGCCATTTTTTAACAAAACTAGTCAAAGTAAGGCCAGAATAAATTGTAAAATTCGGCCTTAATGTTTCCTTGCTCTACCGATAGATGGGTTTATCGCTGCGATAGAAGCGAAGTATTAAACAGAACGAATCAGATAACCATCTTCCCCTACCAGAAAAATTATAAACGACGCATAAAAACGACAATTACTCAATATGCCAGCCCTTTTATTTTTACGTAAATTATACAGATCATAAACACCTAATTAGAAATAGGGGAGGATAGCTACCGTTACCTAGCAATGTAACAAAAAACGTTAAATTTCCATCCATGATTATAACTTCGCAAATAGAAGCATTCTACCGATTCACAAAAATACCGATTACGGATGGAATCTATCTATTTCTTAACAAATACTGTAAAACTCGAGTTCCGAATAGAGGAGATACTTTATTGTTACCTGTAAGTGTGACCGGAGAAGTTTCTATTAGCTATTGCCGGGAAACTTCATAAAACTTCAAAGCATGACTTCTTTCGATCGAATATTGTCCATAAATCTCTGAATAAAATTATGAGCCAGCAAGTAGCTCCGAAATAAGAAAATTAATTTTTTAACAAAATTCAGCGGGGTAAAGCTTCAATTTGCCACTTCAAGAAGTTACTCGGAAAAAAACCCGTAAAGTTTTGTAAAACACAATCTGAAAGGAGTATTAAAGTATATATGGTGCAAATTTGTACACCCGCGTTCGTCGAGACCGTGGTGGTAACGTGATCAGTCAGTGACCGTAACAAACGGGCTTCAAATGATCATAGCCGTGAAAGACGATCTCTAGAGACAATCATGGGCCATGAAAGGTTTTGTTAATATAAGATTAACAAAAGACTATAAACGAGATCTTATTGAAACTTATAAACTGAATCCTCAGTGCAGCTCTAGAGGGCTATTTAAAGATTTTTTAGAAGTAATATACCAGAAATTTGATCAAATGCGGCATCTTTTAGATGTGTAGCAACAGGGGCACCGTATTTCAAATTTCAACCACATGTAGATTACACTAACAGCTTTCTATTATCGTTACATAGTACCAATGTAAAAAAAATGAAAAAAATTCAGTTTTAATAATCAAAAAATCGATTTTTAATCGATTTTTTGATTATTTTTTTTACATGGGTAACGCAATGGATCGGTAACGGTAAATTCCCACCCATAATCTCGAAAGCGGTTGGAAACTTCTCGCTGTCCAACAGTTACGCTAGCAAATAACTGGTGACATGGAAATTTACCAGTTTCTTTTATGGCGTAGTTTCTTCGGGCATAGAATTAAGACTTTCATTCGATTGAACACTCAAAATAGACTACAAAAAAAAAAAAGTCCCCTGCTAAGCGCCGATAATAGAGAACACATTTCTTACGGTATAGTGAAGTGTGTCATAGTGTTCCTTTTAACATGCACACCACTGCAACTCATCAAGTATTACATATTCTCTTACCATACCATTATAGTCTCACTGTTTTCCTACACTATGAGAAGCATATTTAACCCCATTGAAGTTCAGAGAAGAACGTCCCTCTCCTTATTCTTCTACCGCTGTATCATGTGCCAGTAACACTGAAACTCGTGTATTAATAATCCCATCTAAACACAATAAACAACCAGGCCCAATTGTATATTCATCTCACCAACAGCATACTCACAAGAAGACACGAATAACTCACAGAAATCTATTTCCCTCGGTCTCTAGAAAAGCGAAAGAGTAGTGGAAGTTTGATAATGTCATACAACATGAGAACGTAAAACTATGATCAGCGTAATACAACGAAAAACCAATATGCATTTTTCGATATCTAGACAAAAACCAGGGGAATGTGCCCCCCGCAATGACACCGACAACGACAAAGTCCACTACAACCACAACTACCACAACAACTATAACTACCACAACCACTACAACAACCACAACAGAGAGGCAAAGACTAACCACGACGACGGCGAAAACCACCTTCACCACTACAACCCCAACTACCACAACCACGGAAACCAATGAAAGACCTAAACCTACAACAACAACGACAACAACAACCACAACAACCACGAAAACCACTGAGACACCAAAACCAACCAAGTCCAAGACAATCACAGAAACTGCAACCACAACAACCTCAACAACAACTGAGAACGCAAAACCAAAACAAACTCCGACCAAAACCAACACTAAAACGACGACCACAACTACTGAGCCGAGAGTTTTTACTAAAGATTCGATAAAACAGATAGCTCAAACAATTAAAAATCGTGGAGCTACAGAAAAAATGAGAACAGTAGCCCAACTATCGAAAGAATCGTCCGAAGAATCAACCCTCGACTGTGATAGTGATCATCAGGTCACAGTGCAAGATGATAAGAATATCAAAGGTGTTTTCACCGTCAACTCGTGCCACGCTGGCAGCTTCGCTCCCAATACCAACGGATTCAACAACGTTAGCAACGTGTTCAACTCGCTTCTCGGCGATCGTCTCAGCAAGGCTGGTGTCAGTGGTGCAACATCTGTCAAGTTTGTCAAAGTGACGGGAGACTCGCAGCAAACACAGTTCCACTACACAGTAGCCTGCGACAAGTCACAACAGCAAGCAGTGGTTAATCATTTAAAAGCTACCTGCAAACACGACACTTTGATCAAAACAATCACGCAACATAATCACGTCACCGAGAGTGATTCAAGCTCTGAAAGTGAAGAAAGTGGGGTCCGTTCGTTTAAAGCCGTACATTCTAAGGATTCCAGTGAAGAGCACCTTAGTAGGCGTCGGTATTCAGTATCGGGTGAGTTATGTTTTTGCGTGGTATTTGATTCTGTATGGGTTACGTTGGAGTGGCGTTTTTTCAGGCTGTTCGAGGTGAACTATTGACGGGATCGGTTTTTAGCGAGGAGGTTAAATAATTTAGCTTATTGGCTTCAATGGCAGTTGATCGGGTCCCTTCTGAGTAAGTTTCCATTTGTAGCCAAGGGTAAGGTAATATTTATGAGTTTCTTCGATAAAAGACGCTAAGATACAGTTGAGTATATTCTTCGAAATGACGGTCTGATTTCTAGCTTTCGGACGGAAGATGTGTTCGAGTGATGCGTATGTAGGTTACCATGTTTTGGAGATATTGGAAATGTCCTAATGTCATTGGTTTGCTTCCAATGATTATCTATCTAAGTGTGTTGAAAAGGATTTCTTGCAAAGAGTTGAAGTCAATGAAAATCTTCTTAGGGGTCTGATGCCAGTGCGGTTAGGAAGCTGTGAAAGTCTGATGATTCTTTTATGATGCATTAGTCAATTGGGATGAGTCAGAAATTCGGTCTTCAATGAAATTTGGAAATGTTTACTAGTTTTGACTGAAGACTGATTCTAACTTTATGAGTATTATCGATTTTAGTGACTGCTTCACATGAATTTATAGCGATGATCATTTAGAAGGTTTTCCGAAAGAATAGCACGAATAGGTGTTTATCTGGTGATTGAAGATCATGTGACTTTGGTTCATGACAAACCTCTGTAAGTGGAGTCAATGGTAATGTGCCCTTACGATCAAATATACTGATAAGAAGTCAACGTTAGGAGAGTTCGCAACTAAAACTTAGTTAATCACATAACAATAAACTGTTATTGCATGGAATTTCCAACATATTGAAATTGATGGGAACTCTCTTAGATGATGTAAAATCCTATTTCTCTGTGTTCTGGCTCTTTTTACTGTTCACAGAATGCTTTCAAGGTTAAAGTAGTAACGAAAACTTTGAGTATAGACGACTTATGATATAAAAAGGGTAAAGTTGTAACTCTCAGCATTGCATCTAATTTTTGGCAAGTAATTTATGCACTTTTTCAACGTTTTCTTCTGTATCACAGTAGCTTGTGTTTTACAGATTATGGTGCATTCAATATTGATACTATCGGAAGTAGCAGATTTTGTTTTGCATTGACCAGGATTCTTTACATCCTTCACAACTTAGAAAGCTTCGATATCACTCCCAGCATTATCGAATGGCCTTAGAATATCTATTGAGTGCCCTGATTATTCAAAAGTACTTGTAGCATATCATACACTGCACTCAATAGTAATTTAAGGGGTTCGTTACGCACTCGGGGTTTGATGCTCTAAAATGAACTCTGTAATACTTTCCGTATTTCCAGCATGGACTGGAAATGAATTTCAAATATTTAACAAATATTTTGTAGTAATTCTCCTACGAATTAAAATAAAATGCATTTTATTCGTTCTTTTTGAAATTATTTCGGGATAATGTTCAATTTTTGCAGAACAATCGCGAGTGATCTCGGACACTTCGACGACTATTTCGTGTTTCCTAAAGAAGTTCCGATTCTCGTAAATCTATGATAAATTATGAATAAAAATATTAGTGTCAGAAACGAAGTTAAGTAGTTGATTCTTTTTGTGTCGAATTTTAGTTTGCACTATATGACCAAATATTGTTGCTAACTCTCGGAATATAAATTGGGGTTGATTCTAGAAGGTTCCTCTTCTATACCTCACCTAAGTATTAGCAACGATTCGAAAAGAGTTTTCGAAATGCTTGCATGTAAACATACTATTAGTTCTTCACAAATTATTTCACACAATTGTTTGCACAACCTTAGTCTCGATTAACTAATTAGGCCGTTTCAGAGAAACGTTTTGTTCATAAATTTTTCAAGCAGTTTAATTAAATTCTAAAGGATTCGTATCATCTGAAAAAGCAAAGAATCTCACTTGGCAGACTTGAGCTCAGTGATTGAGAATGATATTAGTAAACCCAAATAGTAAAAATTATTGCGTAATTAAAATTAATAAAACGACATAGAGCATTGAGTAGAGAAAAGTACTTTAAAAGTGTGATTTATCAAACGTTTCATATCAAACCTAATTAATAACAGTAGTAAATCAGTATCGCATGTGTAATTGTTGTCACGATAAGAGGTTACTGTGTGAATTTTCGCGTGATGGGATCGATTGCCATTTTAGTCCCACCAAGAAAAACTGAAAAAATGTCTAGTCGAGCTGAACGTAACCGATCGAATTTTTAAATATTTCGAACCGAACCAAACTGAGTCAAAAACTCTATACCTAGCCAACTGAATTTTTAAGATTTTTTTATCAAATCGAGTTTAGAGAAAGCAAACTTTATCTTATATTAATTAGGGTACTAGTAATTTATATATAGGCAACATGAAATTGAACAATATCAGCTAAGAGTAATCAACATTTGGAAAGAACAGGGGATAAAAGTGACTCATTCGATCCTCTAACTAGTATTATAACTTCTTTACCTTTCAAAGGAGATTTAAATGCTATGTGCGATAATAAATGAGTTACGAGCAACAGGTAATCGTTGTACGATTACACTTTTTTCTTGTTATAACTCTGAACACGTCTATCGAACTCAGACTAAAAGATGATATTGATTCTGTCAAACCAAAACCAGTTCCATCTCTGGAAAAAAACCTGATTAGATTTTAAAACCCGTTAAATCTTACTGTCTCTACTTTTCTACTCATGTTTCTTATGAATCAGCATCTTCCCATTTCCTGTTAAGATTTTTCTTCTGGTTGGTTTCATAATAATTTTAACATTCTGCTTTTGGTTTTACAATCTTTTATATTAAAACTAACGAATTATGACATTTTTGAGCCAATTCAAGTTGCTATAAACCATGATTACTGTTACTATATTACACTAACAGCAGCTTCCCTTCCAAAGTAAGCTGGTATCATTGATGTGCTCCATTCTTCTAGAATACTGATGGAGTCTTTGCTGGAAAGTTAAAACATTGATAGTGTCAACTGTGTATAGCCTGTAGCGTAGCAACTTCGAATGAACACATTAGATGTCCCACTTTTAAAAGGAAGCATGAACCCCTTTCTCAAAATAGTATTCCAGTCCTAACAGAATATTTTGATTTCAGGAGGGATCTCGAGAGTAAAGCACACCTAAATGTCTTGATTATTCCATTAGAATAAAGAAACGTAATAATATGATTGCACTGTTATTGATTTGTACCACTTCATCTGATGCAAAAGGTTATCAGAGGGAAGTTATTGTAACTAAATATACACTTCATGCTGTTCACAAATAACGGTCATAAGAGGGTAATAAATTTGACTTACTCAATAGTTTCGGTAAACTATCAAATTCACATATTTTTCTCTAACCGTAACAGTTACAGATGACACAAGGATAACTGCCCATACAAAGAGAAAAGAATTTGAACGAGACTGAACGTCTTTACTATAGAACTATAAACCGCATTCATGCTAGGAGTGGTGCATTTCCTTTCCTTTTTGAAAAGCAAATGAGGCAAAGTAAATATATTTACTAATAAATAATTTTATATGGGGAATGAACATTCCAGACCGCATACATGGGCCAATTTTCACATAAAAACACCGTGAATTGATAGAACATGAAAACAGTACTCCGGTCCAAAAATGTTAAAACTTTTTCGATGGTTTTCAGTAGTTCTCTGCCCTTTCTGGAAAGAATAGACCGGAAATCATCGGTAACAATCGTAAAAGTTTCCTACTGGAATACTGCTTCCGTGTTCCAGCAATTACTGCTGTTTTTCTGCAGGATACGGTGATTTTGTTGCATCTTTCTTCTCGATTCATATAGTATTTGATGATCAGCGTGGCTGACATGAGATTCAGCTTAAATAAGTATACTAGATGTCTACCTGATTATCAAAGATACCATTTAAGTGTTCTGGAAAATGAAAGGACACATGAATTGTACCCTTCTGGTTCAGATGAATTGATATACGCGTGTGCATTGAATCTTCAATGGGAAAAAAATTTCAATGTATAATTTTATCAAAATACTCATATTGTACATCTGACACACATATGAAGGATAGTGCTCACGAGAGCTCATGTGAGATTGAATTGGTCAGTGCTGCTAGATAGTTCATTTATCTTTAACAAAGTAAATAATTGGTTTGCTATTTACTAATACAGAAAAAGTAATATAACATCCCTAATTCCTGTAGAACGGTGCACGAGTAGAAACTCATTATCCACATAGTTGCCAGAAGCCTGCTTTAGTCTCTTTTCAGCTCAAATCTTCAAGACAATTCTACGTCTTCGCAAGGAGAGCCCCTGCATANGCATCTTTCCTCTCGATTCCTATAGTATCTGATGATCAGTGTGACTGGCATGAAATTCAGCTTAAATAAGTATACTAGATGTCTACCTGATTATCAAAGATACCATTTAAGTGTTCTGGAAAATGAAAGGACACATGAATTGTACCCTTCTGGTTCAGATGAATTGATATACGCGTGTGCATTGAATCTTCAATGGGAAAAAAATTTCAATGTATAATTTTATCAAAATACTCATATTGTACATCTGACACACATATGAAGGATAGTGCTCACGAGAGCTCATGTGAGATTGAATTGGTCAGTGCTGCTAGATAGTTCATTTATCTTTAACAAAGTAAATAATTGGTTTGCTATTTACTAATACAGAAAAAGTAATATAACATCCCTAATTCCTGTAGAACGGTGCACGAGTAGAAACTCATTATCCACATAGTTGCCAGAAGCCTGCTTTAGTCTCTTTTCAGCTCAAATCTTCAAGACAATTCTACGTCTTCGCAAGGAGAGCCCCTGCATATTTAGTTCATGAATCAAAAAATTATTTAACAGTGAAAATTTTCAACCCCGATTGATTATCTGAAATCGCGATCCTCTCCCACCCGTTCATCCCTGACCAAGTATATAAACTATCCCTAAATGGGTAATATTTGTAGTAAAGCTAGTTAAAAGATCTAAATTTTTCTACTAAAGAAAACTAAAAATTATTACTGATTGAGAATATTTATCATCGAAAACAGCAACTATTTAACTACTCCAGTAATCAAAACCACTATATCAAACCTTATTTTCTCAGAAACGCAAGATTTTATACTCCGTTTCTTCCCTATTTGTAGCTCAAGGTAAGAGCGGGAACATTGATGGAACGAAGAAATCTCCTGTAACCGAACGAAAAGTACATGTTAAAGGCTGCGATGATGATAACAATATTCAAGAGGTAAACGATAAAACCATGAGTGGTAAAATTATTGTTCAAGATTGTCCGTGCGAGAAACGATTCAAAAACAATGCAACAAGACTTGCTGCGCTTTCGGCTACTCTTGATAAACAACTTCGCGCGTATTTCCAACAGCTTTATAATACAAATATCAATTACCAATGTAATGTTCAAGTGCTTAGTGGAAATGCAACACATACAGTATTTGCCTATACCGTGTTGATACCGAAGTCTGATCATGCACGAGCAAGAACAGCACTCAAGCTACTTTGCAAAGATGAACAAGTAAGCAATACCCCTGAAGCAATTGACATAATAGAACACCCGCCCGTAATAGAAGGTTTCTTTCAGAAAATCAATTCTTTTAATAGTTTCTGTAGTCTATTGAATTATATTTGATAGTTATGTCTACAGTGATAGATAAGTTCATTGGGAACAATGGTTTGCTTTCTTCGTCTTAACGACATGCCAGTTACGAATAAGAGAAATCGTGAAAACCGAGTATTAGGTAGGAAACCAGTGTCTATTGAAGAGTGCCCTTCTTTATTGAAGAGATGTTGGAGAGAGATTTCAGTGCTCCAGTGTAACCTATAAATTGTAATTGTACTCAGAAAAATGTTTTTAGATTCTGTTTATCCAAAACCCGTTTCAATAGCCATTTGATGCAATTGGCGCGGTGTCGATTCACATGATATGGCAATTAAGAGATCTTTGTATAGAAGGCCGCTATGGCTGAATGGTTAAGATGTTCGACACATATCCACAAGATAGTGTGTTCGAACCTCGGCATCATCAGACATAGAATAACCTTGGACAAGTTAATAACGGCCGCTTGTCTCGGACCACCCATCCGATAGCATGCTGACTACGTGTGACATAGACAAAATAACACTCGTGGTTAGTATTTGGTTAGTCAGTATGTATGGAGAGCTTAAGCGATTAAGAAAGAAGAACTCTGCGCCAGGCCGGCCTTCTGTCCAGAGCTACAGCTAGTAATAGTTGTAGGAAAAACATCGGGCTTCTCGTAACTGCCCTCGGACAGCACCCTATAGTGCAAGGTTGCCGAAAGGCGGGGTATTATTCTTCTTCTTTGTATAGAATATTTCTTTCCAGGTGTAAAGACATTGAGGACAAAATGCCTTCAAGAAAGCTGTTATAAAAGCAAGTAAAGCCTAATCCTGCTATGGCAGGATCTTCCAAAAACAATATTTTCAATAGTAAATAATACGAGGGAACAAAATAGTTGATCAGTAAAAAATGGATATGTGATCAGGCTAAGAGTTGAATGATCAGTACAAAAGATTTGATGAGAGGTAAAAAGTAAACTTTATTTTAGTAACAGAATAAAAATTTGAACACTATAATATATGAATTCTATCACTAAAAAGGCAAATTTTACTCGTATGAAGTACCGTCTTATGCGAAAATAAAGTTTGAATAGATAAAAAGAATTCAAAACAAGATATAATAGAAATTGAATGAGGCATTACTGAGTAAAGAGAATAGTAGGCCACGAAATGATTCTGCTAACGAACACGGATTAATTTTGACTGATCTATAAGATTTCATTCCATAGCTAATCGAATTCTTTTTGTTGCTGCTTCTAGTTTTCGATACATTCAAAAAATTACTATCTTCTTCACTCACTTTATCGGTTAAATCACTTGCACATTTTGTAGGCTGTATCTTTCAATCTATTTTACTTGCTAAAATTTAACTTATGACGATGTGGGAAAAAATAGGAAAAAGAATTATGCCTATAAGTGTCCTATGTACGATTGAGTTCAATGCTTGGTCCACGTAGATCAATTTGAATTCTCACTTCGAACTAGTTCAATGGCGAATTAGGGAGGCAGTTTTTGTTAAAATCTTGGGTAATACATCGATAGATATTACATTAAAATATATATTGCTTAATTCTGCTAAGCCAACTATTTTTCAGAAATTGAGGTCATCGATCAAGAAGCTAAGTTTGAAAAAGAACACTTATAGATAATTTTCCATTATAACTGATCTTTTATTTTAACATATACACAAATTTTAGAATCCTACATATATTTCTACATCAAGCATTGGATTAGCTGAAATATTATTTTTTCAACAAAGTTCTGTATTAATACTATCAGTTAATATGTATCAAAGTATATCGGTAGCCTTTACAAAAGCCAGTTTTTCAATGCAACATTGGGCTGAGAAAATCTAAACACCGTACTTTGTTCAGGCTTGCATAAGATTCAATGGAGCCCGATTTAGGGCTCTTGTGTACATATACGGTGTTTTTATCATCTGTTCCACATCGTCGAAGAATAACCGAAACAGGGGGAAATAAAATAACGCTATAACTCATTTCAAACTATATACTCATCTTTTTGTTTTATTGACTGTTAAATAGTTAACCTCATTACTTCTAAAATTTATTCACTGATCTAACTCACTGCATTATTTGCTGATCAGTCCACCGATTTATTGAATTTTTTAATATTCTGAAAAAGTGATCAATCGAATTCTTTTGCCTACCAATAAAATTCGAACTGTGATGCAAAACATTCCGCTGAAAACCTTCAACAAATTATTAACTGCAGAAATTCTCTTAAGAATTTTGTTTTACGCAAAATAGCGTTCCACAATGACCATTTCGTACAAAATCCGAATGCCATCACAATTGAGTATTTGCAGACAAAGTTTTTCACCTCGATTTTTGCCGTGAAGAATTTAACTCAGCCCGGTCATTTTTACTTGAAACTGCTTTTGCAAAGAAAGAAAGACAGCAAGAGTTTCAGTCTTCAAATTGATGGATAGATATAATTCGAGTATTGTCTAAGAAGTCTCACAATAGCAATTATTACAATATTAGGTAGTATCACTCTGTGTGAATTAAAAGACTTCTTGCAGTGTGTCTATCTTCCGAAAATTCACGAAAGTTTTTATCATAAGAAAATTTTTACGATAGTGACGACTTTGACGAGTAAAGAAAATATCAAATTTTTATATACCGATATGATGTCTTTTTCCTAGTACTTCTCATGAATTTGAAACAAATTTTATTACTCAACAGGATCTTAAGAAATATGTTGAAACGGGCGTGGAAGAAATTCCAGGATGAGTTGGCAAGTTTTAATCTCTCCATAAAATGTATCCTCATCAAGGAACCGAATTCGCTGAGTGAGATTGAAACTAACGACTATGCTAGGGGTACATCCCAATGTGTAAGAATTCCAAGTCCCTAACGAAATCTTAACAAAAGCAACCAACTCACATTATTTGACAAGGAGCAATTATTTTTCATTTTCCGGTTAAGTCACCATTGAGATCGTTAATGTTTCCCAGTTATGCATCGTATTCTTGGAGGGTCCGAATGCTAATCGGAGTTGTACCAAAATCTTATGGTACATTGATTTCATTGTTCTAATAAAACTTCATGCCTAGCGTGGCCAATCTCTATTGACACGATAATCACTGTTTCTGTCGAAGTCTCATTTCATGAAATAAGTTTAATAAACATAGTAACCAACGATCTTTTCGGATACAAGTAAATAAAAAACTACGTTTATCCGTATAACAATTTGAGGCATTGACCAGTTTTTCTGCACTTGCTAAAATCACCCACCGACAACGTTTGAGCTCTTGAACGTAAGGACAAGTTAAGATACCTCCGATGTTATAATATACCTATGGTTCCCGTGAAATGCTGCGGAGGATGCGGATGTACCAGATGGCGAAGATTAAGACCCAGAAAACTTCCAAATTCTCACCATCACTATAAACATACATAATCTTTCTTACTTGCAGGTTAGAAAAACCATCGAAACTGCATCAATCAAGCGGGAAGGCGATCAAGACAGTGACAGCAGCTCCGAAGAATATGATCAAGACGCCGCACTCGCCACAAGAAAGGAACAACACAAAGTTCTCAGTAGCAAGATCCCAGGACCAACAGGCGTTGTAAAATCGTCCACAGCAGCAACGTTGTTCATAGGTGAGAAACCAACAATATTTGCGACATCTCCAGCTATTTCTGGAATAGTTAATTTTTTCCTGATATTGCTTGGAGTTGTATTTGAAGTTTTATAAAAAATGAGACAGCTATTTGCAAGGATGGCTCTTGAAGGCTTCATAATAATGTTCGAAATAGTGTTTGTTTCGTTACACTCTGAAAGAAATTGGTTTTTCGCTGGTCGTAACTTGTGTCTTCCCTCGGGACAGTGGAAGAACCATTTTCTGTTTAGTATATAATCTACAATGTTAGGTTTGTCTTCTTCAAAGCCTTTCTTGGCATCTTTATCTGGAAAAGGTTTTGTAGCTGTAATACGAAACTTTTTAAAGTTGTATACTAAACCCATAATGGTTCTTCCGGTTCACTGGCCGGAAGATCCTTCTAGAGTTACGTGAAAAACCTATTTTTTCAGAGTGTACGCACAGTTTTCTTCTATACCGAATCTGGTATAGAAAGTTGCACCACAGTGGCGTATAGCTCATTATATTAGCACTTGTTTAGAATTACGGTATGAGTTTCGTTTGACAACATCGGAAGTGAATTCATAATGGAAACCATTCTCGAACCGGTAGTTTTCCCTTGTTTTTTTTAATCATAGCTGAGTAGGGGGTACTTAATTTTTACTTAATTTTTTTAAAATGGGTTACTCTCAACTGTTTTTTTATGTCAGTTAAGGTTAAATATTTTTCTACTAGTCTCCTGGTTTTTTTTTAAAAAGTAACTTAAATACAGCATCCCTGTAGTTAAGTATTATTGAGTTCGACCAAAAGTCGCTGTTAGTCATCGAGAGAAATCTTGAACTTTTTCGACCTAATAACTGTTTCCATATTAAACTCATGTGGTTTCTCACAGCATTACCTGTTATTTCTGCCGATTCCTTGTCGGTCTGTATTCTATCTGATAATTCTAATGCTTGAAGTAATATTTAGCATGCGTCAGATGATTTGGTTCGTATATAAAGGGGCTTTTCGATAGAATCCTTCTGTGGCATTAGTATATGAGGTTGCGTGTCTTTGCTTTTCATGTTTTTTTAACCCGCTTCAAAATTATATGTGAGTCAGTAGCTTTACCGTGTGTGTAGGTACGATACAATGCTTTGGTTTTTGAATTTTCACTGATTCACTCAGGAAAGTTATTCAGTTCACAAGTTTTGAAGAGTAATCGATTGAGTTTTCATAAGTTTGAACACTTTTCGATTGACCTGGTGGGAAGAAACCCTTTCAAAAACTAAATTGTGCTAGTCTATAAAACCAACTGATTGTCGCTACAATTTACACACATTAGAAGAATGAACTCGTTTGACTAACCAAGTAACCACTCAGATGTCTAAATACTTTATGATTAATTAACCGGAGTAATTCAGCGGCTGATTCAATTTGAGCCTTTTTCGTAATAATATGAGGCCGATTTTTAGCTGAAGCGTCAAAACTTTCGATTCAAGACGTGGGCGGAAGTCTACGTGATTATGCACATCCCGCTATTTTATTGACATCAGGGTGACTCCATCAAACATATTTATTTTAGTTATTTCCAAGATACCTACCTTTCTATAACTAATAATCTTTCTACAAGAAATTGACTTGCTACTGAAAAAGCTGATATAATCAACCCAATTTACTCTCAGGAAAAAATGTGATCTGCTATGCAAGTTGATGGTAGACCCCAATGTGTAGAAATCAGAAAATTAATAGCATTTATAGAACCCTTCATTTAAGTCAAAAGTACTTACTGACAAAGCAGATAGCTACAAATATGAATATAATTGAGAAATGAAGCCCAATCGATGCATATACAGAAAATATTTACTACAGCATAAATTTATAACGAAACCAAACAGATTAGTGTGATTCCTACGAGTTGCATCAAAAATATCATCTTACAAATTGAAACTAAGTGCATCCGATTCATGCTTCATTTACAGAAAACGTAGGATGAATTTCGAAACTATCTATACATCCATGTATGTAAAGAGAAAAGTCAGGGAATTTCCCACAATCGGCCATTCTCTCTGATATACTTAAACTTATCAAGACATTCACGAATTCCTACATTCGAATCACGAAGATATATGAAATGCTGCTCACGAATCAAATAATCTTATCCACCTATCCACCAAAACAAAAAACCTAGCTCTGAAAACTTTCGAGCATCAGTAATACCAGGTAGACCTAAATCAAGCATTGATAACAATTCAATATTCTCTGATTGATAGCTAATGACCCAAAAAAAACACAAACTGAACGCCCATCAATCAGAAACATAAAATCTAATCGGAACAGAAAATAAAAAAACATCAACATATCTAAGACTGAATAACTTCTGCACCTAAGCATTCACACTAAAAAACGAAAACTCGATCATCCTAACTACAAACGGATCTCTCACATCGACTCGATCCACTGGACTATTGCAAAAAAATACCAGTAACCAAAACCAGAACTTAAAAATCCGAAAAAAATAAACAACCTTCGCGAGAAACAATAAAATAAAAAACTATAACGTCCGGACGAAATCCATCCCGAGCCATAAAAGAACCCTACATGCAAGGCATACCTTCAAACAGCGAAGCCACTAGAAAACATCGACCCCTTGCAATTACTAAGAGAGTCAAAAAAATAACCACGGAAAGCATAAAAATAAAAGGATCACCAATTAACTCTAAAAAGTACATAAGACGAAACAAAAACTATCGAACCAGATCCGTAAACCAACACCCCTACCAAACCACACAAAACAACATTTCATAACTCTCTTCTACAGCACATGGTCCAACGAAAGGTGGTAAACCGACGAAATCAGGTGAGTGTGTGTAATACCAACCAGCGCTAGTTCGCTAATTGATTCTTCCGTGTTCAGGAGAAGGCTCGAACGGAAGCAACGAATCAGGTGAAGATGGATCAAAAGGAAGTAGTGGATCTGGTGAAGGTGGTCATAAAGGAAGTCACGCTCCACGACGATCCCGTCAACCCAAGCCGACGAAACCAGTTGGACAAGGTCATGTAACACCTTCCGACGCAAGTCAGAAATCAAGTCCGGCTCATCCGTCTACAGGTGGTAATGGAATCTGTACGTACACTTGCGCGTTCTTTTTGAGAATGATACATGGATTTCGTTTCGTTCTGCAGCACATGGTCCAACGAAAGGTGGTAAACCGACGAAATCAGGTGAGTGTGTTTAATATCTTGAAGTGCTCGTTGTATGTTGGTAACTGTAGATTAGAGGATAAGTTGTAGTTAACTGTGTGCCTTTTGATTGCTTGCTATGATTCGTCGCCTCCTCGGTTTTCTCGATACTGTTTATTTCCGCTTTAATTCCGTTTGTTTAGGTAGAAATATTTCGTCCCGTCGTTTTTGCGGTGGTGTTTTGGTATATATGTGCGAGTTAGGCATGTATTGTAGTAGTTGATGTCGGTGTGAAGGGGAATGTATCAGATGGAATTTAAAGTTGTTTTGTATGTTTAATCGTAGTGATTTTTGTTACTGGAGAGGTAATTGTTAGTTTTCTGTTCCATTCCCTTCTTTTAAGCTCTCATTGCAGTTGGGCACTTTTCGTGTATTGTTTATTTGAAAGTCGAAGCCATTGCGGTTTATTTTGAAGCGTATAGTTTCTCCTAATTTAATTGAAAGCCGGATACGAATGGTTTTTGGTTTTTTTGTAATAAGTGCTGTCCTTTAAAGTTAACGTATTCGTTTGTTTTACTCAAATTAACGTTCGAAATCATAATTGTTTTCCATATTCAATGTCCGTAGTATTTGACTTTAATTCGAGTTGAGAGTTGGACTTGTTTCACTTTTACTTTGTGGTTTACAAATCAGGCTGTTGCTTGAACTTGAACTTTCTAAATGAACGTTAAGTTCCTCCTTTAGTTTGGGAATGAATTCCGTTTTCACGTTACTTTTTCATTCTGGAGGTTCATCTGGCTAATTCAACGTGTGCGATTTATTGGCTTTCTTTACTGATTCGGATGACAGATTTCAGAAATGCTAGGCGGTTTTTTTGGATCTTGGCTCATTTCTTGATTTATGTTCTGATTCTTGTCTTTGATGATTTCGATAATATTTTTCGTTTTAATTCAATTCACATTCGGGTTCTCCAGTTGTCATCTGTTTTTCATCTTCAATTATTCGTTGGCTCTTGAATTTTGTTTAACTCACTAGTACTGCGGAAGAATTACGTGAATTTAGATACATTGTAAAGTTTTTGAGGCTCATTAACACCTCTGTCGCCCCTCCCTGTCTCTCCTTTCATCGACAGTTCGTAATATAGGTAGACTACCATTTGACTCCCTGCCTTTCCCGAGTTCTGAGCACCGCCCCCTGCCGGCATTGCATCACAGACACGAACGAGCACAAAAATGTTTTTTAGTTTTTGAAAAGCTGATCCTGCAAAAAACTAGCAAGTGGAAAAGCTTTGATCTAATTGTTCGTAACGTCTTTTAATTGCCAAATATGTATGATTTTGTGCGCATGTTCATCGACATATTTTATAGATCATGGATTAATGCCGTTGATTGAGTGCATAGATATAGCAGGCAGAGTTTCGTTTTTCATCAAATGATAATGATGTGGATAAATCCTCATTGAAAGGAAAAGCTAATGCGAAAAATATAAAGTAAAAGAATGATAGCATAGCCAATCGTGAAAAACAGCGCTACGGAAAAATAGAGCGCTACTTTGAAAATTCCATTGGAAAAAATTTCGAAGTAAAAAAGATTGTTTTCATGTCGATCAATTATCTTAAACCAACAACTATAGTATGCCTAGTTATTTTTGTCGTTATCAATTCTGCACGATTATTTCTAGAGAAATTGATATGAGATAATCATTTTTTAGATGGATGACAAGGTCATGTTCACAGTGAAAGTTCATAAGAACAGGTTTTATTTGTAAAATTTAGCCTCAATAAGAAGTCTCGGGTGTTACGTACGCAGACGATTAATTGCTGATGTATTGTGTTTTCATATCTTTCGTGTATAGATGCGATTATTGGCACCTTTATTATGATGCTGCATCCTTAATACAGCGATTCGTTGTATTTCAATATGAATCGATTACAGCTTTTTTCAAGTGTTCGAATTCAGCTGATATTCACTTCTAAACTAGTCTTTCAGAATTGTTCACGTTACATAAACAACTGTAATATTGAACATATCTACTAGATTTTTTTACTTACTTCTTTCATTAAGAAAAACTGTTGTTTTCCCAAACGTTATGTCAATTTTCTACCTCTAGACTAATGATGATTATGTTTAGTTGTACGAATTCTAGAACTATAAGAATCTTGTTTAATTTAAAAAAAATTAGAGAAAACATTTTGATACCTTTTTGATTATATTGAACACCATCAATAAGCGCAATCAGACTTGATTGGCAGTTTTCATCCGTTGTACAGTTTATACCATGTTTTATTAAAGAGAGAATTACTGGTGAATAACGTTTTCCTTTTGCAGAATACTTGAGTTCCTTATTTCAGCTGAAAAGTAACTGCGCTAACAATCTTTTTTTCAATACCTTTTTGTTTCATTCTTCATGTGTAGGTTTCCATTGACTGATTTGTAGAGTCATTATTGTTATCATGGCTCTGGTTACGTTGAGATCCGATTGTTTTTTGAGTTCATTTTCTTTTTTAAAACAGTTTTGATTACGTGTTCCATACAAATATTTCTCCGAAAGTATGGGGTACGACATATTTAGAATTGGCAGTTTATTTTGCTCGTCTCATTTGTTTTCATCATAATTATGTTATTTTTTGGAAAGTTTGATTTTTTTCCGTGGTAGTTCTTTTGGTAAGTCCAGAGTCAATGAATCATTCGGTACTGCCAGTTGCGAATGGGTTTCCGTATTTGGTCAGCAGTGTACCATACTTTCATGTGAACTTATCCAGGAGAGTCACTTGAGAGATTTTTGCGTGTGGTCTGTCTACTTCGTGTATGTTTCTGTAATATAATTATTTGTTCGAGATATTGTTTTATTTGCTTTCAATATTTGACTTATGGAATGTCAAAAATCCTTTAATTGCTCCTTAAGTAGTAGGCAAAATTATGTTAGTGCGTCCTAATGAATTTGCAAGCTCTTATTAGGTGACTCTGATTCGGTACTTGATGGTGTCGGTGTGTGTGGAGTGACAAAAAATTCCGATCCTCAATAGTAGTTATTAAACAGCACTACAGATTTTTCCTGATTCTTACTGCTCAAATTCTTAGTAAACAGCCATCGACAAATTGGTAACAGAGTCTTCCTTTGAAGTGTCGAACTATCTATCGAATTTAGAAATCTATCAAAAGACACTGCCGATTTAAAAAATGCATCATAAGGTCCCGTTTTGAAAAGCTTCCCGATAAAGGATAACTTCCTCAGTATGTTTCTAACAAGAGCCGGTAGGGTTAATCATTGAAAACTTAATTTTCCGCCAAAACTCATAAATTATACCGTTACTGAAGAATAATTTTAATTGTCCCGATTTGAAAATAAATTTAATATAAAAGCACGGAAAAACACTTAAAGCTTTGACCGGTAGAAAAAAACTTAAGCGTTTATGCAACAGAAAATAATGAGACGAAAAACTTAGGAAATAATACTAAATCCATCATGACTCCTCCACCTAAAGCATAGTAACTGCAAAGACTGCCTAAAAAAGAAAACCAAGCTTGAAACTTTGACAGATGCCAGAGAACACATAAAAAATTTCTATTCCGACCAAGTAAACCAAAAGAAGATTCAATTGAAAAGGTCTCACCAAAAAAGAGAAGAGAAAAAAACATCACAAAATACATTGAACAGTTATCACAATACCACGATCAGCTGAGACTTTCAAATGTAGAGCCATAAAAAACCACATATGAGCAAAAAAACTGCCAAAAAACAAAAACAAAATATTAAATTGTAAATGTCCGAGGCCTGATTCGAAACCAAGCGACAACACAAAGGACAATCAAGACCCATCCAGCATCTACTGTTCCATTAAAAACCCTATCGTGAAAACGGATCGGCACGATTCCGTGCGCACATTAATTTCAGTCCACAAAGCTAGCCTTTCTGAGATACAAGACCTTAGAAACTGAAAGAACAAAAAGAAGAAAAATCGAGAAAACAAAACACAAAAAAGAAAGAACAGATAAAAATGAGAGGGTACCTGATGCAAAACATCGGAGCGTGAAATACAATACGAATACGCAGCCTAAAAACGAATCCTAAAAACAGCGACGTTTAAGCGCTGACGAAGACATAAATGACCAGCATACCCAGAAACCAAACACACTAGAATATTCGTATCAAAACTTGAAAAAGCGTAATAACCACCCGATAAAATGAAGCCAAAGAAATAATACCAAACACGCAACAGACAAACCAGAATGCAGAACCCTACTGACAGAAAACCAATTGCCAGGCAGAAAAACCTCACATCAGTCAATAAAAATCAGAACTATCTATTTGACAACAGGACACACACAAGACCAAACACAACATCACACTGCAAAACCAACGGCACCAATGACAGAACAAACAGATGCAACAACGAATATACCAACACAAGATATGAACACAATGACGAAGGTAACAGAAAAACCTGCAACTGTACCACAGACTGAAGCTGCTGGCACGAGTAAGTTTTCTCTTCTAACATTGATTGGTTT
>OENT01001764.1:0-34931 GCA_900239685.1 Rotaria macrura | reverse complement strand
CAATTATAGGGCACTACCCTACTCGAATCTACTCCAAAATGAACAGGTATAAAATACGCTGGTTGGTTAATATAGAAAATAAATCCTTCTTGTATTGTATGAAACTCTCATATCTGTTAGAAAACATAAGAATAATAACATTGGTAAATACTTTGAATCTTCATGTTCGAAAATGATCTGTTCAATATTTAACTGCGATTTGATCCTTCGATATAGATAATTGTTTTCCTTCGACTTGCACAAAGCCCGCAGCAATCCCTTAATCTCTATCGATTTGAGCAGTTTAATAGAGAACTCGATTTCTAGTACAAGATTAGAATCACTTCGCAACAGCTCCAATCATGAATAATTCACCATCCTTAGACCATCAATTGTCTTTCGTTTCAGTTGCAAAGTAATTGCAGCAAATACCCTAATTTCACATTCTCGTTATAATTATCATTGGATGAATGGAGACAAAAACAGAATGCTGTCTCATATCATTGTTAGTTCCCAAGAAAAAAAGCAATATTTTTATAGTAGCTTGAGTAAAAAACGAATGTTATGATTTAATGCCAGTGAGTTCACTTTCAACAAATGTCATCAGATAAACCATAATTTTCAGATATCCGTACGTTGTAATTATAGACTAGCATATTAAATTGAGATGAAATTGATATTGAACAATTACATTTTGACACAATGCCTAGCACAAAGAAATTTTTTCAAACGAACCCACTTCAACTCTCTCTGTAAGCCATATATTCTTCAATTAATTACTCAAGAACGAGTATATTTAAATGGAAACAATACGCATTTACATAAGAATATGAAAAGCAGGTTAATTAGTGCACTCATCTATTATTTATCATAAATTTTGGTTGGCCCTATCAATCACTAAATGGATCTACATTTGCGAAGAAGTAAAAGTTTACTCTAATAAATCATACTACACGCAAACGATTTGAGAGTTGTTGTGAAAAAATTAAAAATTAATATGTGAAAATTTCTATGGTTAGATCCTTTACTTAAATTTTTCAAATAAAACTCTATTGGCTAGAATAAAATTTAAGTCAGACTGTGCTTGTAAAAAATTTCCTTTCTTCACCATGAAAGGACCTGTGCTACATAATTTTCTCACAATTCGACTTGATTCTTAGTTTATTTTGGAAATGAACTACACTGACTAGACAAAAATGCATGAAAAAATACTAAAGTTTAACAATCTATTCTGAATCTCACGACCAGATCACACTGTACGAAAGCATGCAATGCAATAATACACACCTTAAATAATTTACAAGATCATGCATCTAAAAATGCCTGTGCAGTGTCTACTATTTTCATGTTAAAGTATTACTGATAACACATTATCTAAATTATTAGTATCCTATCAGTAACTGCTTAAAATGTTCGTAAATTGAATAAATCATATGCTCAGTATAGTAAAAACCATGAAATTATATTGGCAATCTCTGAAAACATAATTGTTTTATTAATAATCATTCAGATGTCTTCATCGGTTTTTAAAAACTGCTAATAGAATGTAAATCGAATTCAATTATTTCTGATTTGATTACTTAGATATTTTGTCATTTGATACACTGTTGCTTTCAACTCTTTCTTATACTTTTTTGATGGAATTAAAAAAAAGGATATAATTATATAAGCATAGTTAGTGCTACAAAGGAAATCATATAGCCCCAAACTGAATAACCATGAATTTCTAGGTGATTTCGTGCATCCTGATATCAATGAAATAATAACTCGAGCTAAAGCTAATATCATAAGAATAAACGGACTAATAAGTAAATGTTTTACTTTAAAAAGTTGTTGTTGAGCAGTAGAATGGAAACGAACTACTTTGAAAATAATGACACCCACTGAGACAATATTTAATATGAAAGGACAAAGACAATGGAATAGTACGACAACTGAATTAAAAACTTGAATTGATGCTGTATTTTTAACAATGCAAACAAATGTAATGGTCAGAAAATTACCATTAGTAATTAAATTCATTTGGGATATAATAAGAAGATAGAATTTCAAAGCAAACATAATGAAAACAATAGCTGATCCATATGATGGCACAAGACGATAATAATCACAGCCAACGTCACGTATTCATTTTGTTTCAAAAGTAATGATCAACAAAATAATGCCAAATACTAACATGTTCGTAGCGATTGCTGCAGTAGTTTTAATTGATGGACATAGTAGTCGATCGAAACATAGTTAGTATGTCGTATCTGATAACCAAGAATAATATCAAATGAAAGACTAAAACCTTTCGTTGAAAATTGGCATCGAGAACCATACGCGCATTCATCACTAACACGCATCGACGACGTTGGATATGAAATGATTGATTGATTATTTAGTTCCATGAGATTAAGATCCAATACATTAAGAAGTTCTATTGGTATATTTACAATATTTGCCATTTATCCTCATCCTTCAACATATAGTTTAATTGAACTTTTGGTGGTATTGAACAAAATCTTTCTAGTGACAGAAAAAAGTACATAAGGATCTTTAAAAAACATTTAGTTTGTACTTGAATTCGATTCAGGCTTAAGTCTCAAACGGAAAAGTTAGGGAAATTGTATTTCTGATTGGAAGTAACTCATTCAAAATAATCCTAAATATTTGTCATTTTCCCCATATTTCAAGAAAGCTTGATCCTATGTGAATTCCTAATTTGTCAAGTACTTGTACTCAGAGGCCAGGCTACTATTCCAGCAGCATTGGTGAGAAGAACAATCAGAAAAGTTGCAGAGTTGAATACGACGACAATGTTGTCGTTTATCAGTTGCACCGAGACAATTCAGATTACCATCGTTGAAACGCGCAATACGCCAATAGTTTAGTTTACGGGTGACTGATGAGAGACACAAATGATGTAATAGAGGGCATATTCGTGGCCATTCGCAATTAATTTCGTCTGCGCCATCAGGACAGTTCCAATAGCCATCACATCGTTTATGTATTATTGCATGGAAAGTAATCATATTCTGTCTCATATACGTCATTTCGTTTATCAATAATCAAAGCCAACTAATCGGTGTACTCATCACACATCGTTTGAAATAAGATCTTTTTTATTGTATCATTCACATTTAACTCCTCCTCATCTGCTTAATTAATACAATCATCAGTTCCCATCACGTACGTGCACATGAGCAAGGCGCACTGTTTTGTTGCCTATGTCACATTTGCAATGGTTATTGGTATAATTGGGTGAACTACTCTCGGCATACGACCAGCCGCCTCCATGAAAACAGTACTGAATCTTGTTGAAAAGGTAATAATGAGAAATGATTTCCAATTAGTTTTAGTTCATTGCCGAATGCCATAGATGAAACCGGCACCGGCTGACATACTGGTCTTTTACCAGTTTCTTTTTCGGTATCCACCATGGAAGCTAATTTACTCTTAAAATTGCTAAATTTAGTCTTGTTCTGCTAAAAGAAAAGCTTTGGAGGAAAACATATAGGATTTCAGGAACTTTGACCAAATGTAGTCGAGGTCGAGGAATACAAATTCGGAATCTGTTTTCTAAAATTGTGTGCTTAGGTTTTTCGTTCTAATCCCCTATAATAGACTTGAAAAGTAAATAATGTCAGTGTAGAATTCTGAAAGACTAATTAAAGATTCACATTCGTCTGCTCCAATTGCCATCGATCAAACTGTAATGTAGTGACACTCGTTATTGTCATTATTCTGTTTCTTTTCTTTTCGTTTTGTTTGTTTTGTATTCCTTTACCTTTCTGTCCAAGCAACACACTAAAGTATATACATATTCATATATCTATTGTTTTCTTTCGTGCGTTGATCTCTCTTGATCTCAATATAGATATTCGTTACTGTTGATCAAGGGCAATAAAACATTATATTTGGTCTTTATCACGTGATAATATTGTCTATTATGTAGTACATATATATTTTTCGATTTGGAAATTAAGTTCGTTTTTCATATTAATTTCAATACGTATCACCTTTGATGCTACTGACTTTGATGATAGATGAAATCTCCCTAAAGTAGAACATTCAGAAGGGTATGACAGTATTTTGAATTTCAACAAAATCTTTTGCATGTTTCGAAACATAAAGAGTATAGACGTTCATTTTATTCAGAGGATTCTTTCATTATTGAGACAGTTCATCTTACGAGTCTGTCCAATCATTCTTGTTCAACGTGAAAAGAGGTTCGATGGCCCTAAGACATTATCTGATAAACAAGGTACGATGATTAAGAAGTTTAACATATCTATTTCCACATAGGTTCATTATCGTCTTCAGAAATGTGTCCCTTTAGGCTTTTTGAATAATTTTCGTGTTTGAAGATATGCTTAACAAAAGAAAACGACATCTTAAAACTCTATTAGTAGCTACTTAGTATTATGAAACAGTTGTCAGATCTATTAGTGCAATAGTCCACTATAAAGTCATCCATAAATATAATACTATTTTCTTTTTCTTCGAATAATCTTATCGACAAAATACTGGTTGTTATTACAGTGTGTTTTACAACATACAAATCAACCATTGTGGCATCATGAAAAAGGAACTTTTACGCTTCATAGATAATTGGTATTTTATACGCAGAACGATAGATTAAATGCGAACATGCTTTAATACCATTCGTTGGTATTTAATGCAAATGGGTAACGTACAACAACAATGCCGAGGCATAACTAAAAATTTTCTTGAACTTGATCGTCATGAAGCTATATATTTACCAAATGATATCATATCTGGTACTGTGTTTTTGTATAATGAAAAATCGCATGCATCTATTTTATTAACTGGCATTATTTATTTTAACAAACGTAAAAGAAAACAATGTGAAAAATGTCAAATAAAATTTTTTTCAGCAGAATTTATCTTGAATGAATCAACAAACGTAAAACAAAATTTTCAATTTCATCTCGATGAACATCTGCCACCATCGTTTAATACTATCAATGCATATCCGAATATAACATATTCAATAAATCTTGTTTATAAAGAAATGAAAAGTAAAATTTATTCTTCATTACCAATCTATGTTTGTCCATATGTACAGATCAATCGACCATTACTTTCAATGCCATTAATTTTTGGTCCAATACAAAATCGACTATCAGGTATTAAACTTGAAGTTAAAATTAATCGTGCAATTTTTACATTCAATGATATAATACAAATATTTTATGAAATTCAAAATCCAAATCAAGAATATATTTATAATATAGATCTCAGTCTAGGAGTTTATTATGCTATTGAATCAAATGTTTGGCAAGAAGATGTATCGAATGAGGTCGAAAATTTTAATCTTATTTCATCAAACAATAAATTAATCAGAAATAAAGTTCTTTTGAGTATACCAAATAAAATGTACTTACCGCCCACATTTAAATTTCAATATAAACAAGACAATGATCCAACATCATTTAATTTAACTATTGATTATAAAATACAGATAAAAATTTATTTGAAAAATATGGCTAATCTATGGCAAGTTGATATTCCGATTATTATATGTAATAATACAGCTGAACAGAATGATTTAGTTGAAGATGAAAACTAATCAATAATACTATTCATCATGAATAAATTTGATTTTAATTATCAATTTTGAAAGCCTAGAAAAAATGTTATGTTTGATCTGCATAGCCGAAGGAAATCTACTTATGAGAAAATTGTCAGAACTGATGTGCATCCTTAGGAAGAAGTCGGAAAATGCTTCGAATGGTTTCGTGTTTTAAGGTCTTTAATATATACTTATCACTCACTGATGCATTCTATAATCTTTAGAATATGTTCGTAGATGTTTAGTCAAAACAGAATGTTTACCACACGAGATAGTAAATTCCGAAAGGTATTCAATTTTTTCAAAGTAGTTCTTTTTAAATCATAATTATTATGTAAGACACTTCAGATGTATAAATTTGGTATGAATGAAAACACTCGCGCAAATTAAGTAACTTATTAAATTCCTATGCTCGATACTGATTCTCGATGCAAGTTCTTCAATTTTCTCGTCTCTTTTCCTGTCGATATGAACATCTTTCATCTGTTTTATCCGTCATTGGTAGTTCTTTGCAGTTTTTATTCATTTAATAAAGGACTACAGCTGATAAATTATGAAAATTCATATAAATATTCTACTGTTATAGTCTCTCATTAAATTACTCTTGAAAAATAAAATTCTTGCAAAGAAATCCCCGTCAGAAATGCATGACGAGAACCACGATTGTCCATTTTTAATCGTTGTCTTCTTTTGAGTTTTTGGTTGAATCTGTTCAAAGATAACTATAGCCTTATTTGACAATAAATATTTATGAATTCATCAAAGAAATAAAGCACAGCAAATTCCAAGAAAGGAAGCTGAAAAAAATCGAGTCTATCATCATCGTGCACATACTGCTACGCACTACTAGAGCGTGGGTGCGAGTGTGATAAATCTCGACAATCACACATTTCTCTGTCTTGAAAATGACTTTCAAAGAGTTGAAAGACTGACATATAATATTTTACCAACAAAATAAAACAACATCAAATAGGTGCATAGCTGCTGTTTAATCAATAATATATTCATATAGGCAATCATCATAGATTTTTTTCGTACAAGGCTTGAATGAAAACAATGTTTTTGATTATATCTATATTGTTTCGCATAATCGAAAAAACGTGATCGTGATGAGAAAAAACTACATACGATGAGGCACACAATGAATAGCTAAAGAAAAAAAATGGCACTTATAATTACCGACAAGTACATGTGCATTTGACAATCATTTTCTGCAATAGCACAAGCGCAACATTTGCTATTCAATTGTTTCGTCGAATCTCAAACCGCTTTTCTCTCAGTCAATATAAGTCCTACAACACTAAATTGACGTTCGGTCCAATTATTTCATGAAATGTATAAAATTTCATCTTATCGAGTAATTAGAAATTCGATTGATTGTGAATAGAAAAACAACAGAAAAATAAGTTTTTACTTGTTCAAAAAAGTGTATATAATAAACATACAGCTTCGAAATCAAACAAAGAAAAAATCAGTACATTAAAAGAACGTTGTCTAAATTCGGAATAACAGTTTATTATCATGACATTTAATATGAAAAGAATGAATGATGATGCGAGAATTTTCATCAAAGTACAGAATAACCTCCTTATTTAGAACCAATCGAAACGGATTGCAAAGCGGTAAAAAAGTAATTTCTTCTAAGAAATAGAGCTGACTTATCCATAAGACATTGAATTTCTTTTTCAAAATCTTTGTCAATATCACGCTCGGAAAACAGCTTTTCCTCAGATTTAGGTGAAAATATCTTTCTAATACAACTAAGATTTAATAAGACATCAAAAATATCTTTCTTATCATGCCATTTTCTATCATCATTACACAAAAAATTATTGACGATAGGAGAGATATGTTGATGCACTTCTAAAAAAGATACAACACCTGTTTGAACAAGTCCAATGAGGAATTTGAGTATCGACAAAAAACTTTTGGATTTGATATCATACGACATTGAATCTAAAGATTGAAATATCTTTTCAATAATATCTCGATCGGATACATTTTTAATGTGTTCAAGACATTTCCATCCATTGCCGCTATTAACAAGCTTGTGGCCAAATTGAACAACTTCATGGCCATTTTCAACGAATTCAATCCAATTTAACATGTCAATTAGGTCATCTGTAATCCCACTGAATGCAATATACAATTGTACTAAAATTTTACGCTCAGCTGGATTATTCATTTGATAGAAATAGAGGGAGTATTCTTTTCTAAAATTTTCTTCGCCAAAAGAACTATTCTGTATAGCACTAAAAAACACACGAGAATTCCTTTCACAAAACTCTCGTGCTATGTCAACATAATTAGGCATAGGATCAGCAAGATAATCAATGTTTTCTTTGTTACATAAATAATTATAAAGATCAACAACAAATATATCAATAAATTGAACAATTTCTTCTATGTATGTAACAGAGATCCGCGAGTCAATCAAAAAAGCGACTCGTCACCGCCTCGTCATGCTGGCGAGTTTCTCATTGCTGCCTCGCCTCGCCTCGCCTCGCCTTCTCAAACTCCGACTCGTCACCGCCTCGCCTCGCCTCGCCTAGAGTTTATAGTAAAATAGTTGTTTTTAGGTAGTTTTTCAACCATCCATAATAATCACTATCTTTTTATTTTATACAATCACATAAAGAACATTTTACACATTTAAATAAGTTAAAAGAACAAACATATTAATTATAATCATATAAATAAAGATCATTCATTTTTTTTACTGAACTTTTAAACAATGCTCTGAGAACTGCATCAGTGCAATAGTTGGACTAGACTGAATAATTAAATATACGTGTATCCAGAGTGTGCTAAAAGTCATCTAGCAAAAAGAAAACAGCATAGCTGCACAGCATTATGATCAAATGAACTATTTTTTTCTAATGGTAGAGATACTTCAAAGTTTTAATTCATCAGTAAAAGTTTTAATAAAATCAATTAGACTTATTATCACTTATTGAAAAGAGAAAATTTTACATTTCTATGCAAAAGATAAACTATAATATATAATTGGGGTTTCTATGATCGGATGCGAATTCCTCTGTTCTTCGATTTTCAAAATTATGTAATACTTTATTTGAATCCTTGAGTTTTCTCTATTCTATCAAACTTCGCAAAATCCTCTAAAATCTGTTTGCACTGAAAAGATCTGAAAACACCAGTGACTTTAGTTGAAGTTTTGATAAAGTATTCCTCTGAAAGTGAACAAATTAGCAACGCTATTCGAGAACTTACTGAAGAATCATATTTTCAGAGGTCTTATATGCTGATCATTTTGGTTAACAGATGTTCCATGTTTATAAAGAAAAGGTGTTCCCCGAGTCAAAATACTGGAGAACGGGAAATAGTACTAGTCAAAGCATACGACATTTTCTAGTACTTTGACTCTAATAACGTTAGTTCTTGGTGAAAATAGAACAATTTTTTAACCAAAATGATCAGTATAACAATCTCTACAAAATGGAATTTGCGAATAAACTTTGGGATACATTTCTATTTTTTGTGGTTGATGACTAATAGAAGTGTGTTGGAAAAAAGTCAAACTTCGTGTTCAAGTAGATGATGCTAGATTTGAAGGGTGTTAATAAGCTGCTATCACTTGAATAGAAACTTGGAAGTATCCTCTACCATCACGAAAAATATCAGATCATTTGTTCATCACTCTGCAGAGATATACAGTTTTCTTTTTTAAGCAGATTGTTGAGACACCCTGGACACCAAGTTATTGTCCCGATTTGATAAACTTCACTGCAAATGAATATGCTTAGAAAGAGCTGCATAAAATCAAAATATATCCTTAAAGATTTGCCATTTATTCATCAAAAATAACATTCTAAGTATAGGCGAGTCGACTCGGCGAGTTAAAAAGTCAACTCGTGCTCGCCGCGGTGTAGAAAATGCCGACTCGCCTCGCCTCGCACCGCCACGAGGCGAGGCGAGTAAACTCGGCGATTTTCGGATCTCTGGTATGTAATACGTAATAAATTCCATTTTTGGTATAATGTTAATTGTAACGTTATGTTATATCTTCGTTTCGGTGTTATATCTTGTTTATTTTCAAACCTATTAAATATTGTATTGTACATTGTATTCGAATGCGAAGTGGAGATTAACCCAAACGCAGCTCTAATAGAGGTCAACTTTGACGATGATGTCTCGAAAAGAGTAGTAAGTACGCGCTCTGTATCTCCGCTGAAACATGTCGATTCCTTTGAAGTTCTTTTAACTTAAGTATACAATTAACATAAGCCAATAAACAAACATCTAGAACATCTTCGGGATATTTATCCCATGAATAGATGACCTTTTCCAAATGAATAATTGTATCATCTTGTATAAGAACATGTTCTTTTCGTAAAGTATTTTTAATAAATATGGAATTCAGAGCATTAAAAATTGCTTTCTGAACTCGAGGAAATTGTTGATCATAAAGAAATGTAAAAATTCATTGGTAGAATTCATTCGAGAATTTCGTTTCATTAAAGAAAGATATCGACATCTCGATTATCCATTTGATAATGATAGCAAGATGCTCCTCTTTAATATTATGGTGCAAATTATTTTCTATATCCACAAATTTAACCAAATATTGTCTAAGGTAAAGTTCTAAATCTTCTGAACAGCAGCTAATCATTAGTAAATATGATCTAGTGATGTTCTTAGATGTATGAAGACTATTCGAAGTTATTCGTTCGAGTTTTAAAGTTAGAATTAATTCTAATACTTCTTCGCAATGAATCCAAACAGAGAACGGTGCACAATAACGAATATTTTGATGTAGATTAACAAAGATTTGACGAATGATCGTGAGATTTGCTGGTCGTAAATGGAAGAGCGTCTCGACGATATGTTTCAAGTTAAACTCATTATCGTTCACAAACGCTTCTTTGGTGATTTCGATCAAATTCTGAATATTCGAACCTTCTTTAACTAGTATCAATCCAGCATAATATGCAAAAAATCTCAAGCCTTCATCCATTCGATAGTTCAGCCATTTTTCAATCATTGGAAGAGCTTTTCTTTCGACCATTGAGCAAAGCTTCACATCTTCAATAATCTTGCGCAATTCGTTTTTGCTTGATATCTGCTGCAAGTAGTTTGTGATCCATGTTGCAACTTCAAACGTCATTATTTTTGAATATTTCGATGAATCTTTCCACGACTGCTTCAACTTCATTAGAGGAGAAATTTCAATTTTATTTTCTTCGTTTGTATACAATTTTAGAATCTGAGCATTGAACGCCAATTCAGTTAGGTACATGGATGACAGAAGAATGGAATTCGAGGAATTAAACGATTCTGTATTAATAAAGTATTCAACGAATATCGTAGAATTGAAGTGAAGAAGATTAGATAAGTTCTCGGTGCGTTGTGCGAACATCGATAAATAATGTGAAAGATCTGAATTATCGAGGTGTCGCAATGCAATGAAAGCGGCTGTTTGTTCTTCAGTTTGTTTGTCAATCGAAGTCTCATTCAATTTTTCACCGATTCTATGAATTATGTGGTGGAAAAGTTTGATAAATTATATTACATCGAATAAACAAAAGAGTTAACATTGATAATGAGAGACGTGGTAGTAAAGACTCGAACAGATTAATCATTTCCAATTTCAATTGATCTCTTTGTTCTGCATCAAAAATAAACGGCTCTTTCATGTCTTAAACAATGCTCAAAGCGATAATTCGTAAAATTGGATCGAATATATTTATTATTGCAAAATACACTTCTTCCGTCCCGATAGTGGAGAGATTGATATTCTTTGTTGTTGGGTAATTGCACGAATGATATTGTTCATGAAAAAGTCGAGCGAGACAAATCGACGCAGCAAAAGAGCGTAAATCTTTTTCATAATTTTGCATTGCGGTCTTCGCTTCACTAATACGTTGACGCTCTAAGTTGATTAATATTTGCCAATCTTTCGGTTGATTAATAAAGGTACAATCTTTCATTATTTTGAAAAATTCGTCACGCTCTGGATTCAAGAATCTAATAGTTTTACCATGTTCAAAAAGTACTGCAGCATAGTTTCCAAGCATGTGTTTTTTAAACAAGGGTAGCAACTTGAACACGGCGAAATAAAAATTTATATCATGTCTTTTAACGTTATCCAAGAACCATAAGCAGTGTGACAAGACCACAGTTAGTAGTGGAAATGAATCATCGTTATTTATTGAAGTAAACATCAAATAATGGTACAATGGTTGTAGAGATTGTGGTAGAAAGGTTAGCAAAAACAATGATTCGTGTTTGAACATCTCCAAAGGATGAATATGTTTAGTGATTTGTTCTACTTTTCTCATTATGATGCAATGACTGAACTCTGGTTGACATTCTAAGTATCTATCGATGTTCTTAGTACGAAAAATGTCAAATTCGAACCAGTTTGGTGTTAAATCACGATGAAGTTTTCTCCAGGCAGCTGCACATGCCAACGAAAAACTTATATTCTGTTCATCGGATTGGTTAACTTGTGAGAAAAATACATTCATCATTGATTCTATTTCAGATATCATAAAAGATTTGTTCGTAGTATTATGTCGATGGGATGCCGACTCGAATAATATTTTCAAGTAGAACCAAATCCGTTTTAATATATCGAGTGCCATCGATAATGCTTGATACCCATCGTACTTTTGATAAATCAATGACCGAGAAAGACCTTGCAAACAGATAAGGGCAACAAAGGTATCAACAATATCAACTGACGTGTTCGTTGGTAAAGCATTTTCCAGAACATTCTCGTATTGCTTGATTAGTGTTTGAATTCTAATTGAATGAATTTCATTTTTATTCGTGAAATAATCAATAATCGGTGCTATGATTGATGATTGACGATGTATCTTTTTTGGAGAAAAACTAATTGTTTTATTATCGTTCTCATTTTTTAAATATATTCCACCACATACTGCAATAATGGCAGACAGTATCAATGGATGAGTATTGAAAATACAGAAATCTTGTGATAAAACATCTGAACACAACTCACTGATAATAACATCATCAGAAAAGCTATCAGATGATATTATTCTTCGCACGGTTCGATCAATGATAAATTGAGCTAATATGCTTATATTATGCAACGACCATAATTTACGATAAATAACAGGTGGTATTGATTTCGAATTAATCACATCAGTTTTATCATTAGAGTTGTGAATTTTCGTTAGTAAACAATGACAAAATTTGGAAAGACGTTTTTCGTTTTTCAAATGTATTTGCATCCATTCAGTTATAATATCTTCGTGTAATTTGGATAAATTCGGAATTAAATATGTCGCCACAGTCAAATCATTTGGATGATCAAGTAAGCTGTTGAGTGCTTCAAAAATGACTGAATTCGAAGGCAATCTGTATAGATCATGAAAAGCATCAAAGAAAATAAGTGCTCCAAATGGGATTACATAATCTTGAGTTTGTGAAATAAGTGAATTGCAGAAGCTATCATAATCATTCATTAGCCATTTCCAACTGATCCAAGCGAGAGCTAAAAGAAGTGGTTCATGAAACCGTGCATTGATAGTATATGTAAGAATACGTTGTGTAATGTTTTCGATAGAAGATTCTCGTACGAAAGATTGTGCAACAAAATATTCTTGAAATGTGAGATGTAAAAAGCCAAATACTTGTAAACCTCTTTCAGCTACAATACCAACATTTGAGTCCAACAAGGATATCAGTTCCTTCACATAGCTACGCAGTTTTCTATGATCATTGAACAGGCATAACCGCTTTAAACTTGAACAACACAAATGTTCCATATCGAATGCATCTATTAATCCAGATGATGATTGCAAATGAAGATAAACGGCGAGATCGATTAAAAAATTAAATAGGACACTTTCTGAGATACTCGGTTTTTGACTTGTCCATGAGTTCAATGTTGATTGAACCGCGTAATGGTATACTTCGATTCGAGGTTTGAAATGGAATTCATTCGGTGATTGGAAAATATAGGTGCAGATCAAAGATAACAACGATGGATTGAATATCAATGCTTCAATAGCATTGCATCGTTTCTAGGATAAAGTTTTCAATGTACCTCTGAACATTCCAGGTATTTCTCTCTGTAGAACTTCAAATACGCCTCGCTCGACTTGTGATATCCATTGAAACATAAATTGCTTTGCTTCAATATTATTCATCGCCAAGAGTGAGTAATGTTCTATCAGATGATTTATAAGTGAATGCAACCGATAACCGACAATACGACTTGTAACAATTATTTGAGTGACTATATAGTGTCTCAATAAATTTGTATGATAAGTTTCGTAACTCCAATTATAGGGTATTGGAATGTTGGTTATTTCCTTATCAAATGCTGCGATAAAATTAGGTGTACGTACATATTCATCAATAAATTTTCGAACAAGATCAACAATTTCGTCTCTACGTCCACTATCAGGAATTTCATCAAGTCCATCAAGAAGAATCAAAGCATGGCCATAATAGATCAATTCTTTCAATACATTCCCATTATCTTCACAACAATAACGTTCTGAAAACCATGTGTGCTTACCAATATAATCAATCAATGTATTTTCTGGATGATGTTCAAGCCATGCAGTAAATTCACCAATTCGAATCAAAATAGGAACACGGAATGAATCGACATTATTTATTTCCCGGTCTATTTGCTCAATACAACGGTTTAGTTTTTCCGCTTCTTGAATCACCCAGAATGACTAGTCACCGTTCATGATGCAGTAAAGTTTCAATATTCTCGAATCCACTACGTCTTACAAAGTGTTATCGATTGTTCTATGAGAATTATCATAAGTGAAAAACGGGGTACGGATGGTTTCTACCGATCTCGTAGAGCAATCGAGATTTATATCAACACATTTTAGCTTTTGTTCAAGATGTTGTTGACTTTTCGAACTCATAAAAATGTTTGTCAGTTCGTAGGCATTACAAACAAAATCATCTGCATTCTGGACTAGACCTTGTACCTGCAATTTCGAGTGGAAAAAAATACATTTCTGAAGATACTCTTTAAAAATCATCCTATGTTTAAACAATAGTTCATCCAAACTCTTTCGTTCTCCAAAACTCTCCTGAAATTGTATTTGGCGTTGTTTCAGTTTAGCTTCTAATTTGATACCTTCCAAAAAATTGCTCTGACTTCTACCTTTATTTTGTTCATCATTGGATGTATTCAATATGTAGAGAATATCGTTGCGAATTTCAATAAAGTTATCTGTTGTTAATTTATCATAATCCATCAACCGTTTTAATTGTCGACAAAACAATCGAGCCCAATCATTTTTTGCCAAATCTATTTGACCCAGTCGATTAAGATCATTACGAATGTCGATTAACTGCGATTTTTTCAGATCTAAACACACTGTTTGCGGTGATTCTAATATATGATTGATCAAGTCTACTGCACGTGCAATCACTTGATCCATTATTATATCGAAGACTTATGACCAAGTGATCCAAATAACATACAAAGAAGAGAGCACACAATGTATCCTTAACTAAAATGGTATAATTAAGATTATACATGATTTTATCTCAGCAGTTAAATTTTAACATTGAGATTGTCTGCTTAAAGACGTGTATCAGCCGATTAGCTCCTGAAATGTGAAAAATCTTCCGTTGTATATCCCATAGATATTCAATTTTTGAGAATACTGATGTAGTAGAAAGAATCATAACGAGGGATACTTGTACATTGATTGAATAGGTGGATTTGTTCAATTTTCTCTTGTCTTATTATTATTAAACACAAAAAAGTGAAGGATCTCATCTGATAATTAAGAACTGAGCCTAAGTCGGATACATCGTTCTAATGACGATAGACCGATGTAAATACTGATTAATGAGTTGCTTACGAACCAGTTCTCTTCGATAACTCTGTCAATAATTTGTGACTGTAAATCTATTGCAGATAGGCACGTGCCGAAGTCGAACTTCGAGGATCATTCCTGGTTTCTGTGCATGCGTGATCTCAGGTAATATATCCCTGAATCAGGAAGTTGATAATGAAAAAATGATCTCATTTTCATATATATCATCGATTTTTGTTATGTATGGAGCCACTGATTTTGTAGATTATATCAGAAAAAAATCGCTGAGACTAAACATTTTTGTAAAAAATATCATTAGCCTGATGTATTAGTTTACTCGAGTATGAATATTAATACTAATTTTTTCCCCATTTTATTGTTGTTTTATTTAATTTTTTTTCTTGATTCCACAACTTCAAAAATACATAGAAACATTATCTATTCTGTCTAATTTACGCGTGGTGTTTCTTTCTATAATTTGAGCCAGTAATTTTACCATATGGTTCTACTGCAAAATTACGTTTGATAAAGACAAAGACCAAAACGCTTTTTATCTGAACAATATTTGAATGAACTATGTACTTCATCGACAAAATAGGTAATTTAAATCATCCTTTGGAGGTTATATCACTCACCGAATGGCCCAAAATATAATGGTTGCTTTTAACTATTTCGCTCTTTGAATATGAACTGCATCGTAATTTTAACCGTTCTGCTCTTTCGTTCTTTTTTCTATTAATTGCTGGCGAGCACCCATACAAGTGAGTCATGAAAAAAAAGTTTCGCCTCCACGGATGTATTCATGAAAAGATTTCAAATATATTTTTCATAGTCTCGACATTATTCAAATACGGAATATGTTTCGAATCAAGTATTCTTTTTATTCACTTTCAATTGAATAGTTAAACTAATTCGATTTTTTATTAAACGAAAAAGCGAAAAAAAATGAAATTATCATCACAACCGTTCTCGGGTCATTGTACCAAATGTTTAACACAAAAACCATAGACTCATGTGAAAATTTGGTCAGAATGGTCAAGTAAAGTTAGATTATTCATTCTAAGTAGTTTAGTGTTCAAATTTTTAAACATTCACGATTTATTAAGATTTAAGTATGGACACTAACTTCGAACAAGATTAAAATGATTCCTTTTTTTTATAAGAACTTGTCAAATGAACTTAAGAAAAAGTTTCAGAAAAATCTCATATTAAACATTCGATGTAGTTTGGGTTTCCTCTTTTAAACAGTGGATGTTAACTGCTCATCTCTTTTTCTAGGTCCAATCCAAAATGATGCGAAAAGTACTCGTCCTTCTATTCATTTTTAAATGAGCTTCTTCTTTTCCGAATCAGTCGTTTCGATCTACTCATAATGACAAAAAGTGGAGAGAACTCAATTGGAACAAGTTAAGAAGAGTAGTGAAACTTAACGCACTAATTATTCTAAATGATTTCTTCTTAAATTATGGAGTTCATAGTTAACGTGTGTGCTGAAAAATCTCTTGTATGATAATTACATTGATCAATATGATTCTATTTTTTGGCCTTCAAAAGTATATCATCGTTCATTCTTTAAAATAGATACTCATGCGATAGATATTCACATTAATAAAATCGGAGATGATACAATAAAATTCAATCAAGTAAGCGACCTTTCCAATCGAGAACTTGAATATATAAAAATTTTCTATGATATAATCAAAAGATATATTATTCGAGAAGTTGAAGTATTACATTATGACAGTTCCAAACGCGACTACGCTAGCTTTTAGTAAAATGTTTTGTATTTTCGTTTATTCTGTTTTAATTGACGAGAAACCGTCATTTTCCACTTGTTTCTGTATTTTTAAAGAAGAAGAATATTGGTCAGTTTTTCACTTATGATGGTCTTTGATTTTTTTTATCTTCATGTGACTTTAAAAATGTAACATGATTTAGAATATTATTAATTTACATCTTTTTATTTCAAACTGAGAAATAATGAGAGTAGTTAAGCGTGGTAATTGAGTTTTATATTTCGATGGACAAATGATTACTGTTTTAATTTTTGATGTAAATTACTTGTTGTTGTATATAATTGAATCAATGTACTGAAAGTTCTAGTAAATAGAGTTAAAACACGATCAAATTCTAAAATGAACAATTTCTTTAATTAAGATTTTCAGTTTCTTCACCAAATCATTAGATATCTGAGTCTAGACCCTGCACTTTCAGATAGGAATCTGTAGAAAAGACCTGTCAACTTTTTGAAAAATGATTGGATATTGAATGTTAGAAGTTGATGATTCAATTTCGTAGTCAGATTTCTATAGTTTCATAAGCTGTGATTTTCTTCGTATAGAAAATCATAGTTTGTTCGCTTAAAATATTTCTTTTGATACAATCAACAGCCAGTGACTTCACCGGTACTCAATACAACAGAAAACCATATGTGATTGTTTCATGTAGAATTGCTTTTATAGCATAAGATTTTACATAGTGATAGATTGTGCATCATCATATACATGTAGATATTAGATCAAATTTGTTTGTCATGTCAATAATCGTCGCCGCTTTTTATGGTAGACACTAACTGAAGTGAATTTGTATAGGAATCAAATTGGAGACCGCGGAGCACAAAGTCTTGCAGATGGATTAAAAGATAATAAATTAAGTCACAATTTTCTGTTAGCCGTTCTACGTAATATACATAATTGAGAATAGAAATCATTCTCGATTGTCAATTTAACAACTAATTTTGGACATTTCGCATCTAATTTTTATGAAAAATCATAGACTTAATCGCCAAGATCATTTCTTTCTAATGCACTTGAATGGATTTCGTGTCTATTTGATAGATGGCTTTTCAAAAGAGAGAAATCGTTAAAAAAGAATTCTGCTCGATTCATGAATTCTAAATGATATCGGATTCTATAGTGATAAACAAAGCCTTAATTACTAAGTAGTTCGTTACTGCTCTATTATTACTGACAACATTAAGAGATACCTTGCAACAGAAGCTTTCATAATTTGTTTATTTAAGCTTGTTTGTAATACAATTTTACAGTTCTCAGCTTGGCTGGAAAATATTCCAGCTACGACTAGCGTAAGCATTGTCCAGATAATCAGCATTGTATCTTATATTCAGTACATCGCGATTATCATGGGCGATTGTTTGTTCACAATCTAAACTGATACTACGACGATTGTCGTTAGAGTTTTATGAAACGAGTTGATTAGTTATGAGATTTAACGATTTATCGACGCACAAAATCTATTAATAAAGAAGTATACTTATTTGTATCTTAACTTGTCATTCTGGTTAAGTCTGAGTGAAGATTCTTTTATTTCGAATCATATTAAAATAGATAATTGTAGAAGTTTCGAATATGTGAAAGGAAAAATTAAAACGAGAAACAAACTTCAGTAATTAAAAATGTTCCGTACGCAACCTTATATATTTATAGAAAATATTCATTAGGGGGGTACCCCTGATTGGTCCCCTATTACGTCCCCCACCAACTGGTCCCTCCTTAATTAGTTCCTGATTCGCCCCTCCCCAGTTTCGTCTCCTGTCTAAGTTCGTCCCCACTCTAACTTGGTCTCCTGTTATATTAATTGTCGCTTGATTTCAGGAAACATGGATTTCTAATGTAAATTTTTTGAAAATACAGGATAATTCAGGGATCCATGATAATAATGCGTAGATTCAACACTGCCTAGTGTAGGAAAAGATAAACCTGTTCGTGTGCCTGGATTTTCCACTCTAGCCAATACGGTTTCTTGAGCATATATTTTGGGAATTGTAGTTGTTTCTTCTCGTGCTCTTTTCTTCATATTTCCGAGAGCTTGATCCATAATAAGTTTACTTCTATCAGATAAACAAGATCGAGTGTGTGTATTTGGTTCACCAGCAATCACAGCATTATCTCGAGACAAAGAAAGTGTCCTCTTAGAATTTCGTAAACGACACCGCCATTCTACTACTGTTTTCAGCTCACGTTTGAGAGTATATTGAAAACCATTATAGTTTAAAACCTTACCTGTCCCTTCTGTTGAAGTAAAGCTAAGCATATTTCAATATGTTTTCAACTGACAAATGTGGATAGTAAAAGTATATCGATCAGCCACCTTTATATACTTATTCATCACATGTATCTTTCTTATAGGCTACTGAGTTATACCAAAAGAAATGAATTCAATTTTCATTGTCACTAGTTGTGCATAAAGATAGTGCAAAGAATGAACGTTCTAATGTTAAATAGAGTGGGGACGAATCAGGAGTCAATTAAACAAAAAACATTTTGCTGGGGACCAATTAGGAATATATTTTCACCAACTTTTCTACGATGGGGACGAATCAAGACTAACCTTCATTAGGCTACCTGACTAGAAAGAAAGTGGTTGCTAATTAAAAAATTAACCAAAGATAATAATGAAAAAGTTCTCGACACTATATTTTCAACATTCTTGACAAGAATGTTGTTTTTACTTATCGATTATCTTCAATTTCAGTTATTAATATTTGGCTATCATAACTTAAAGATTGAATGCATTCATGTATGCTGATATTTGTACAAAGTTGATAGTTTGAAACAAGAGATTCTGATCAAGTATAGACAAAAGATACTCTAGCGTATCTCTACAGGATGTCGATGTTTAAAAGAAATCTTTAATAAGACATTAAAAAAACAACAACTGCAATATCTTTCGGATTCTGAGATCAAGATTTCAAAAGACAAAGATCACTCATTAGAGATATATCTTCCGTCGTTTTTTTAATATGCTTAATCTTAATAAATAATATAATCAAAAGCTAATTCATATCTATTTTCAAAAACGAACAACTATTTTAATTGAGATTGAAAAATTCAATTCGATGATTTCTAAAATTATTGCCACTTTTAATTTCGACTTTGACATTTTGATGTCTCACTAACAAGATGTTGAACATGCTATCTACTCGATATTTTGTATTAGTTAATGACGTGAAAATCATTAAGTTAAGAGATATATGAGCAAACCTATTTTGACCGTTGCATAAATCATCGATTGAATAAGACTAGTTCAGTTTTAAATGTATCAATAATTCATGATGCTCTCTAAACCACTTAGTCAGAAAATCGTTTCAAAGCTGTTCTCATGAAGTCACTGCCAATGTTGATTAGGCGTTTGTAAATGAAAGCTTCATTCATAAATCTAAATCTATCCAGTCGTTTGATGAATGTCTTACAATTACCTTTAGCTAGTCATTGAAAAGGGTATGCTCTAGTGTTTCTTTCTGTGCCATGTGGAAAGTTCACCTGTCGTATATATTACTCGAATTAATTAGCTTTTTTGTCTAAGGGATTCTTCGAGATGGAAATTCGAAGTTTGAAAGTAAAAATGAAGTATAATCACTTCGTGTTTTAGAAGAAAGTATGTAAATTACGATTGAATGATATTCTTCTGAGACCAGAGACAAAATCGAGTCGAATTTTGCTGGTTTTGGTTTCTATGGAAGACTATATCGCAATGATTTATGTTTAGTTGTAAAGTAATTTATATTCCTACATTAGAAATATTAGCCAAGTTCTGTTAAAGTCACTGTACTCTATTTGTTTTTCTTTCACTTCCACAGATTATTTTTTGATAAAGTGATGGTTTCGAATGAATTCTCGATGCAACAACTAAAGTAGAAATTGAATCATTAGGAAAGAAAACACTCTAAAATTAGTTTCAATATGAGCAAAACATTAATGAAAGTTACTAATTTGACTCTGCTAGCTAGAATCTTTTTCTAAATTCATTTAACGATTTTTTGACGTATTTGATTTTTGAATGAAATGTGAAAAAATGTCTGCATAATTATTAATTTATATTCTTTAGTTATTTACGTTTGTCTGTAAATCTTATTTTGACATAAATCGATCTTTTAGAAACATTGTAATAACACATTCAAAAATGAATTATGTTTATTCTGGAATGAAATTCATACAGATATGAATTCAATAGTCAATATCTTAGATAAATCTAACAATTTGAATAGGCACTATGACAGATTTTCTCAGGCTCAATTTTTGATTTGAGAGAAATATTGAAAATAAATTTTAGATTAAAAATGAAAGTTAGTCAATAAATAAAGTTAAGAAATGTACTCTGCTGTGTTGGAGCGGAGGATCTAGAAATTGCTCTTTTTTGCTCTATGTCTTGATTTCAGAATCTCAATAAAATCCCCATTCATATAAAAGCGTGATCTCAAAATCATCTGCGTTCTACATCAACAGTCGGGTATCATATGTCATGAAGTTATTTGTAATAATGAACTATGGACTATTGCAATTTTTTGCTCATTTAACATTTTGTTTATGAGAGAATGTACTTGATGAGTTTACAGCGTAGATCCTTTGTTTCGGATTATGCTGATAGTAATTTATCTAATAGTATTTAACACCTTCTTCGCGATACTATTCATAAGATGAAATACAAAATTCCTGTATTTAATGCATTTCTTATATCGTAAGGGCGTGTCTTTGAGTGAACAGAAGAACGATGAATGATATATTTAAGTACTTCTTTGCTGTTTCTTTCGTGGATATTTATCCAGTGATAATTATTCTACTTCTTATTAATCAGATAACGAGACGTAAGAAGTAGTTTTTATTTGAAGGTGACTGCGAGAGAGCCTCTTTTTTCGGTTTTCCCGTAGAATCTAAGTACATTGAACCTTCATGACAGTCAAATCACGAATAATGGAGAACAGCGATCAGTGGAAGCACTGAAAACGAATAAAGTAAGCTGTTTGCATGCACTGGTAGCCCTGATAATAAGGATGTAGGTTTGAAATAACAGAGCCACATTCACATGTACAATCTTCACTAGAAGTAACATGAAAAATACATATTGGTAACGCATATTCAGCGAAACGTCCTGAGTCACTTTTTGAGTGAAGAACGATCTTGTAAAATTTATGGGAGAGTTTCAGGTGTAACTACATTTACTGCAGTGTAATTAATAGAGAGCAGTTACGGAAAACCTCCCCAAATAACCCTGGCGATTTCAATAAATTTTCGACTATTAGGCACACCAATGGTCTCCAATAAAAATTTTAAAAGAATTTGAGTGCACGTAGAGCTTTGTCTTAGAAATTGAATGAAGTTTCACGTCGAAATTCGAAGATTCAGTTTTTCTTTCAGACAACCTAGCATCCTATAGAAACCTATGTAACATAAGTATAGAAAAGGCTCTAATATCTACGTGAAATCTCAATATACATTCAAAATCTTTTAGGATTTCTACTAGTACACTATGATGTATCTATAGTCAAAAGTTCCTTGATATATATGATGGTTCCTTGTAAAAGTTAACATATCTCCAAGATGAGGCTAGTTAATAAGCGTTAGTCCGTTACTAGCCTATCAAAAAGGGTGAAACATTGATTTAATTATCTAGATAATGCAAAAAATTTTGCCATCTGTTTTTTTTTCAAAAAACATTTCAAGTTTTTCTACCGAAAGATTGTAACACAATACATTATTACATAGACTTGTTTATTATTGCTCCATCGTTGATGTGACATATTTCTAATGTCTCAAAAGTAATGGTTAATATTTGAAACAATTAAATTTCGTTCGCTTGTTATTACTTTAAGATTTTTTTTGAAATTCGTGCCATACTTCAAAGCTGAGTATTATTCTATAATATAAACTTAAGGAAACCCATCATTTGTTGAAATCATGTCTATCTGAATCGGTTATCTATTTTTTTTGTCTCCATAACAAAGAAAGATACGTGGATCATTGAATAGCCCAATGAAATTTCATTAAACTACTTGCCAATGTAGAAGTAATACATTCATTTGAGAATTGATGGAATTTCGAGAAACATTCTTTATGTGTCAACGAGTTGTGAATCTCATGAAAATCATCTGAGACGAGAATTATAAGAATATTGAACGTATCTCACTAATTCAATATGAGTCGTGCTTTTCTCATTGTTTTTCTCGAATCCATCGTAAAAACGAAATTTTTATTCTAAATACAGATTCATTTAAATTCTATAATAGAACAAAGTTGAAGGGTTTGATTTTCTAAAAGCACCGAGGTACTTTGTTCTTTTCATTTTTTTTCTGATCATATCTTATACGGAAAACAATGTGATATTTACGGAAGAAACCTAAGTTTCCCTAAATGAAGAAAATATGTAGTCATAACAATAATGCTAAAACACTCATTTAGACATAGAAATCCATTAGAAACAAAGAGTTATCAATTGAAAATTTCGGTTTCAATTGATAATCTGAAAAGTAGAATATTATATCCGGCGTAAGATTTGTACTCGTTTCATAGGTTTCATCACTAAGTAAACATTGAGATTAATCAAACAATAAAATAAAGAGAAAAGTGACATTGTTTTAAGTGACGAGTTCTATTCATATTATCTGTCTGATATAGACACTCACTGTACTTAGTGTTGGCGGTAATATTGGAGATGAAGGAGCAAAAGTACTTGCGAAATTACTTGAAAGGAACAAAGTGAGTTGCTTTACCACGCGCCCTTGTCCATTCTCGAAGAACGATTTTTCACAATATATGTTGCATTCTTAATAATTAACAGTTAATCAAGAAAAAATCATATTAATATCCTTGAGTCAAATAGTTTAGAACTTTGTAAGATAATATAAAAAACATGTGATATTGGTAACAACTATAGCCTACTCAAGTTAGGATCACGTCTTGGTATTAAAATAACATCGGAAGATAATTGTGAAGTAATTTAGTTCTTTTCATTAAAAGATTTCTATGAAATATGATCAAAGAAAAACCTTTTTAACATAGTTTACAGAATAATACACGAATATTTAGTAAAGATCATTTTTAACTATAAATTTCATATAGAAATAGACTCTTCTTTTTAGAGAGTTATTTTTCGTCATCAACATATTCTGAACATGATTTTATCGCACAAGAAAATCTTGTGGAGAATATTTCTTTAATGAACTGTGTATATTTGAAAATAAAGAACTTCTAATGAAGAGGAAATACTTTGACGAATTATCATGATCTTCGCAAAGAAATTCTGACGATATGAATGTGGATTATTCCTACAATTATATTGTTTCGTCGAGTTTTTGCAATTGTTTTAGTCCAGTTTTATCTTATCCATGATGTAAAGTGTTTGTGAATTTCAGTTCTGACTATAAGAGATTATTGTGAAAAGAACAACGGACTTGTGACTTTTGTTCAGTAATGGTGAATTCAGAAAATGACTCCGATTATCAGTCGAATCTTCTCAGGAACGTTTGTCTATCTGTATTCTTTATAAGATAATATGAAAACCTGTTGCTATACTTTACCATATATATTATGGACCTAAATTGTAACCAGAAACCAAGTACTTATTTTCCTTTTGTTGCTGCTCGATTAAAATTTAGAACATTTGCTTCATATTGGGTTAAAATTTCGGTTAACTTTCGATCAAGGAAGTTTTACCTAATGTTATCTGTGACTCGATTATTCAGTAAAATAATATTTTGATAATTTCTTCAGCTTTCTCTAGAATCGATTCACATAGGGTAGATTTCTTTCAATGAAACTTCTTTTCTTTGTTTTCAAGAATTTTTGTTTCTCACTAAATTTTTCTCCATTCGGTTAAGATATTCCTTGTCCGAATCTACAAAATAGTAAACTACGCACAAAGTTTCAGTCATTCTGCTGCGCTCAATCTTTACTAATCAATGTTCTTAGAACAATATGGTCAATTTAATCTAACATCTTGCTACAAAGTCCAATAGTATCTTCTCCCTAAAGTATAAGATCTACTCCTATATAGTAACATGTAGTCATCTGAGTAACTCAATAACGGGAAAAAAGAGAAAATAAATCGTTTTTTCAAAATTATTCAAATCAGTTTCTAATGTTGAGACTTGATTAGTAGAAGTGGAATTCGTCCATAGTAAAATATGTTATTAATACAACTAGTTATAAGTCTTGGACTAACTTCAATGATTAAGATTTTCTTAAGGAGAAACAATTTATTTAAAAAGACAACAGTTAAATGCAATCATCTCTGTTCACTTTCATGTCTGTTTCGAAAAACGTAATGTTCTATCCGATTTTTGAGAAATACTAAAAAAACAAACACCAGCGTTTATACTAACAGCTATGTTTTATTCAATTATGAAGGTTCTTTTCTAGATAATAAAATCGTTTCTTAATTTTCAAAAGAAATGCAACGATGGAGAGATATTTTAAGTAATATACGACAAAATTTTTATCTAATGTGTGATTAATTTACAAAGATCTCTTCATTTTTATACGCACACATGTCCACTGCGCCAATAATATATTCTATTATTATGACAAGGATATTTGGGCATAGAAAATCCAAGCCAAGTTTTCCTCAGTAAGTTGCAGAGAAAAACGAAAAAGCCTCTAACAAATGTTGTTACTAAAGAAGCACATTCTTTCATAGTTAGGTTTTTCGAAGATTACTCTAATTTGAAAGTGACTAGCCGCTATGATAAATTAAGCAAATTATTGTCCATAATTAACATAGATATCATTACAAACTTGAAGAATAAAAAATCAAGAAGTACTCGAAATTATTTCTTTAAAAAAGTCAATTTCCCGAGCGGAATCTTCTACTATGTCGATAGGTAAAGTTGATGTGCCATCAATAAGTATGCCATTTGTGAAGTTTGAATATATCTTAAATAACTATCTTGAGAAACCTTCTTATTCATCTTTTCACGCAAATCGTGTTATTGTCACTTTGTCATCGTCTATTGTGTTAATGTTGAGCATTTCTTTCGAAGAAAGATGGAAGAGAGGAAGAATAATGGAATTGTTTAAATTAGTTTGTCAATCTCGTTTACATTTCCACTTTTGCACATGAATCTTAATACTAGTAAAATTATAGATAATGGAGCCCAGCATCTGGTTTATGCAATTTAAACGAACACTAAGTTTCACTCTACAGCTAATCGTTGTACTGCTCCAGAGATCCAATTTGTCACACGAGCAACATATGATAGGAAGAATAATCAATCAATAATTGAATTTGAATGAATTATATTCGAGTTTTGCTGAGAATGTTCTAGGAATGTTATTTTAAATTTTAAATAAAATTCTGCGATAACATTAAGTCAAACTAGTTATGTTTCAACCATAGATTCTTATTGGAAATGAAAATAGTATAAGAATTTATTGTTGTTTAGATGTTGAATCATTCTTCCGCGTAGAAACTCTTCATTAGGGAGAAGTCTTCGATTTAAAGAAACACATATCGAATTCGACAAGTTTAGAGGTTATGCAAACCTCGCGACTATTCTGCTTGCCCGTACTTAGAATATAACAAACGTTCTGAACCTAACACACACCGCATTTTATTATACTCATCTCATTCTCAAATTGAAGTATTTTGAAATAGGAATCATTGGTAATAGTTAGCATTTTCTGATTTCAAGTGAGTATTGTTTTTAACTTTGAATTCAGTTTTAGGAATCATCTGTTTAATTTCCATTTTAGCAAAAGTTACTGAGTGAAAATCTTTTTCTCAAGAAAAGATGCTCACATCAATGTGTAAAAATAGTTTTTTCCAAAGATTTTCTACTATACTATGGTCTATTCTTCATAGTCACTATTATTATGATATTCATCTATATGTATATTGACAATACGAGCTTCTGTCCGTCCGGGATGCAAACAAAAACGTTTTAAAATATCATCTAGACCATCATTAGTAATACTTAGTTATAATATACTAAATTTCACTACTGTTTCAAACGCTGTGGACAAGATACAATGTCGTAGTTTAATTTCTATAGATTGTAGTGCACTAATAAAATTTCGTTCATATTCATTAGATTCAATTGGTAAAGTTGGCAGTTCACTGATAAAAATTTAACTATTTTAATTTCTGACTTCTGTAACACATCATTTCCTAAAACACAGTGATTTTGTTCTTCTTTCAACCTTGTTATGTCTTTATTTCTCTTATTCTCTTTCTCATTCTCATCTGATATCACCGAGACAGCAACGTGATGGTATGACTACAGAACGGAACAAAAGAGTAACCTCCTCTCGCATGGAATCGAACCATGCACCTCCTGCTTTCCGGGCAGACGTATTAACCACTGTACTAGAAAGGAGTGTGTATCATTCGTTCCGTCTTATGGCAGAAGGGGAACACTTCTGACATAACAAACCTAATGCATCTTCTGGAAAATTTCCAGAGAGAAAGCTATAGTTCATCAAAAGAAATTAGTGCAGGAGAAATCCCCCACCCTAATCGTATGTGCTGTCCACTCTCTATGTTTATTTATATTCTGCACTTGCTTAAATATAAAAAGATCAGTAGAACAGACCAAATCTTCATCATTCTTTCTCCTGCAAGAATTTCTACGTGCATGACGACACCACGTGCGCATCTTGAAATGCTTTTTAAATCATATTGAGATTGTGGCCAAGTATCTCATCAAATGATATATCACCCTTATAGTCAGAAATAATACATAATGAAACAATCAGTGTTCTATTTTGAACGTTTTGAGCAATATTTTACATATTAGTTCAACGTCGTTTGGCACAGCTTAATTCAATATTGTATATGGTACACACATGAACGTGCTGTATGCAGAGTGTAATTGAATTAGATATGTATGTAATTATTAGCTGATAAAGTCGCCATATGTGTGTTCTAGTAAAGTGAGAGCGCTTTTGGCTCGCCGAAGTCAAATTAAACAACAATCTTCTGAAATCGGAACTACTTCCATCAAACTTGATGCAGAGCGATCTTTTCTGACTTAGAAAGACTGTACAGCACTAATATACACTACTGATGCTGTACTGATACCCAAAATCTTCTCTCAGAAGTACTAGAGGCTAATCCATTGTATAGTTGAATTAGTTTGAGATAATTTTTGCGAATAACTATTGAATAAATAGTCAGCGTTTACCAAGAACAAGATTATAATCTAAAACTTAATTGTGTACGAGCGGGTTCGGCTCGATCTTCATCTTATTTGTCTTTATTCTTATTGTTGAACAATAAATTTCGAAATAGTCCTTCTTTTTCGTATATCGGGTCTGTTCATTTTATTCATATTCTTCTCTGGAGATAGAGCAATCATAAAAATCATTATTTAGTCGCTCACGAGGCTTGAGTCTACCCTAGAAACAACTTGTTAGGCTCGATAGAATATAAAAATTTTCTATTATTGCTTATTCTTCATGTTCTTCTAACCAATGACATATTTTTAGAAGGTCAGTCCACTCATACACTACTTCTAACTTGCAGACAATGATATATTTATCGGATTTTAAGACAGTTCAATTTCTTTTTAAATGTTCTAATTATTTAAAATGAATTTTGTTACACTCGAGAAGAGCATTACTCCTTTCGTGTAGCAACCATATCAGGATATGTCTTTCTTTCAGAATAAAAAGAAAGTTAATCTTTTAATGATACTTTGTAAAAATTCAAGTGATAATAGAGGCGTCAAGATAGGAAAACAAGTTTGCTACTGAAAACGATCATGAATTGGGTAATTCTCACGCTGATGAAAAATTAAAATCTAGAAAGAGAAGCAATAGCGCTCCTCGTTATAATAAAATAAAGAAATGAAAAACAAATACAGCTTGAAACAGATTAAAAGAATCGTTATATGTAGTCATGAGATTTTAATACATTTCGAAACTTTGATTTATATATAGGAAGCTATAATTTGGCCAAAAGTTTTAACGTAACTTAGACTGAAATCACTCCGACGTCTATTCTCTTATTTTATTTTAAATAAATTTACATCTCTTTCTTTGCTCTTTCCATTCGCGAATGATGAAACTGATATTGACCTGTCTAATAAGCTTGACGGGAACACGTTTTGCTCACTTTGTCTCTTCGAAATCTGAAGACAATAAAATCGAGTGAGGCTAATGTTAACAATGAATATGTAAGTCAAACTGCTCCACACTCGGTGAAGGTTACATAATAGATTTGACTGTTTCTTTCTCAATTTATTATAGAAATATATGCGCGTTACGGAATCACAAAAAATGGACGACAGTTTTCAGTGATCCATGAAACATTGCATAACTTATAGTTCAACTAAAAGTGTAATGAAAAACCGTTGTACACATGAAAGTTGTAGTCTAGACAACGAGTTATATGAGGAAAATAAAGAATTAAAAATATGCATAGGTTCAGCGTTGTCATTTAGAAAATACTGTCGTTGCAGAATCACTTTTTAAAAGTGATGATGTCATATACAATTTTATTTCCTAAAAGTCATAATCATGAGTTATTGAACTAAACATATGAATTTCATCTATTACAAAAGAATCGATGAAACTAGGCTAACAATTTCTTCGTACAATACAGTAACTACCTCTTGGTTCACAAAATAGTTTAAAAATAATCTTCAATATTTCTCTTTTCTTGTTGCATTTAGAGAAAATTGGATAACATCGTTAAATAAAACATTGATCAGATGTATTATAAAAGAAAGTTTTAAGTACTTTCTGTGTTATATCGAGTAACGCTAGGTGTGCAAGACCAACAATCATTTTTTTCGATTACCACCGAACACGTAGTTATTCATCAAAGTGTATTGAATGAAATTTCATTACAAGCATGATCGATACAACGGTTGAATTAAATATTATCATTAATTAAGATACGCGATTGTAAACAGAACCAAAAATAGGATCGATAAATTCATCTATGCACTACGGCATAGTGAAAGTATCGTCAGAGATGTTCCGACCCAGTGAAGATTGGTGAGGAGAGAGGGGGCGTAGTTAATATTTATGAAAAAGAAAACAAAATCAGAAACAACTTTCTGGGGTCAAATTTTTTTATGCTAACAAAACGCATAGAGTGAATATTTTGAGAGCTATTACTTTCTAAATTAGATTTCTCGAAAACAAAAACAAGAAAGTCACATCGATGACAATGCGAAATAAATTCTAAAGGAACAAATGAAACAATTGAATATCTTCTAGTTGTTCATCCATCGATAGAAAAGGTTCCATGATGAGTAAAAGTTGCCTTGTTACTTTTTGTCAAAAAATAATTTAGTCGTCAAATAGTGATTCCGTCACGCTTCCTTAAAAATGACTTAAAGAACGAACGTCACATCAATAACCTATGAAATCGAGAATCCTACATTCTCAGTTGAACATGCATTGTAAGATGTTTTCGTTACGAAATCACTCTTGAAAATTGGACTGATTTTCATATGTAAACAATTTCTTCGAGAAATAATACATGTTAGACCTAAGGATCAATGAAGACCTTCTTCAAATTAGATTCACAAGACAATACTGATAAAGAAAAGGAGACGTAAGATACACAGGTATTCTACTATCGACATCGTTCTACACGAGGGTCTTCTTTGTTTCATTCGGTTCTGTTGCTAGACTTTGTGTAAAGAAGTGAATCGTAACTACGTGGACGGCTCGATATACATTAACGACGAGATCACGATACCATTCATGTCTTTACACATTTTGTTGAATGACATCCCATGAAAAAAATGGAATGTTTAACGACAAATTAAATATCTAGCGCTCTCCCTTTCCCATGATTTTCACCGGTCGTTTTCTTGCGCTGCGTCATCTTTCGTTACGTCGTCTTTCGTTCGGGTTGCGGTTCTGCTTTCTCCGTGTTATCTTCTTGTTCTTCTTAGTCTTTCCGTTAAAAAGACACAATCTAACTTTCAAGGTTGCTCCTATAAAATAAACCTTGCCAGGGAAATTCGCCGTTCTTTTGGTACACGTACAGGCATGCAAATGCTAGGCCCAACGAGCATACATCTTCTGATGTATGGCCGAAGCAACTGCCGCCATCATCGACTGGTCTTCTCGCATCAGTCGATGGTGATCATGGTTGTTCTTATCATTCATTTGAATATGAATGTTTTCCAATCAATTAACGGGATTTCCCAGTGCACAACACAGCAGAATACGCGGGTATCCCTGCTCACGCGTGCGCGAGCTACGTTCTCGAATAGCACCGCGCAGGCGATTTCTTCCAAGCAGACACCAGAGCGAAAACGGCTGGTTACTATTTATTTCACACATCAAAAAACAAACATGATGAAAATTACAATTACTTTTTCACATCTTCAATGTTTCTTTTCACTTGTGCTATATGAGAATGATTTGACAGAAGTGATAGTTTAAAGATATCTTGTGCTTTTTCATAATACGTAACTGCTTCTCAGTACTCTCCCATGACGAAACACGTTGAACCGATGTTGTTGCAAGAATCAGCCAAGTCGGGACGATTCGGAGGCAGAGCAATTGTCTTGATTTCAAGTGATCGTTCACGCGATGAGAGCGCTTTCGAGTACACCCCCGTGCTACAATACACTGAACCGATGCTCATGTAGGATTTAGCCAAGTCCGGATGATTCGCAGGAAGAGCAATTGTCTTCATTTCAAGTGATCTTTCATGCGATGAGAGCGCTTTCGAGCACACCCCCGTGCTACAATACACTGAACCGATGCTCATGTAGGATTTAGCCAAGTCCGGATGATTCGCAGGAAGAGCAATTGTCTTCATTTCAAGTGATCTTTCATGCGACGAGAGCGCTTTCGAGTACACCCCTGTGCTAGAATACACTGAACCGATGTTCATGTAGGATTTAGCCAAGTCTGGATGATCCGGAAGAAGAGCTATTTTCTGGATTTCAAGTGATCTTTGATATGATGAGAGTGCTTTCGAGTACTCCCCCATGCTAGAATACACTGAACCGATGTTCATGTAGGATTTAGCCAAGTCCGGATGATTCGGAGGAAGAGCTATTGTCTTGATGTCAAGTGATCGTTCATGCGATGAGAATGCTTTCGAGTACTCCCCCATGCTATAATACACTAGACCGATGTTGCCGTAGGAAGTAGCCAAGTTGGGATGAGTACGAGGAAGGGCTGCTTTCTGGATTTCAAGTGATCTTTCATGCGATGAGAGTGCTTTCGAGTACTCTCCCATGGTATAATACACTAAACCGACGTTCATGTAGGATTTAGCCAAGTCCGGATGATTCGGAAGAAGAGCTATTTTCTGGATTGCAAGTGATCTGCCATACGAGGAAAGTGCTTTCGAGTACTCCCCAGTGCTAGAATACACTGAACCGATGTTCATGTAGGATTTAGCCAAGTCTGGATGATCCGGAGGAAGAGCTATTTTCTGGATTTCAAGTGATCTTTGATATGATGAGAGTGTTTTCGAGTACTCTCCCATGCTAGAATACACTAAACCGATGTTCATGTAGGAAGTAGCCAAGTTAGGATGATTTGGAGGAAGAGATATTTTCCAAATTGCAAGTTATTTTTCATACGATGAGAGTGCTTTCGAGTACTCCCCTGTGGCAGAATATACTGAACCGATGTTCATGTAGGATTGAGCCAAGTCCGGATAATTCGGAGGAAGAGAAATTGTCTCGGTTTCAAGTGATCTTTCATGCGATGAGAGTGCTTTCGAGTACTCCCCCGTGCTAGAATACACCGAACCGATGTTGCCGTAGGAAGAAGCCAAGTTGGGATGAGTGCGAGGAAGAGCTATTTTCTGGATTTCAAGTGATCTTTCATGCGATGAGAGTGCTTTCGAGTACTCTCCCATGGTATAATACACTAAACCGATGTTCATGTAGGAAGTAGCCAAGTTAGGATGATTTGGAGGAAGAGCTATTTTCCAAATTGCAAGTGATTTTTCATACGAGGCGAGTGCTTTCGAGTACTCCCCCGTGGTAGAATATACTGAACCGATGTTCATGTAGGATTGAGCTAAGTCAGGATGATTCCGAGGAAGAGCTATTTTCTGGATTTGTAGTGATCTTTCATACGATGAGAGTGCTTTCGAGTACTCCCCCATGCTCTTATACACTAAACCTATGTTCATGTAGGAAGCAGCCAAGTCCGGATGATTCGGAGGAAGAGTTAGTTTCTGGATTTGAAGTGATCTATCATACGATGAGAGGGCTTTCGAGTACTCCCCCGTGCTAGAATGCACTGAACCGATGTTCATGTAGGATTTAGCCATGTCTGGATGATTCGGAGGAAGAGCAATTGTCTTGATTTGAAGTGATCTTTCATGCGATGAGAGTGCTTTCGAGTAGTCCCCCATGCTATAATACACTAAAGCTATGTTCATGTAGGAAGTAGCCAAGCTGGGATGATTCGGAGGAAGAGCTATTTGCTGGATTTCAAGTGATCTTTCATACGATGAGAGTGGTTTTGAGTACTCCCCCATGCTTTTATACACTAAACCTATGTTCATGTAGGAAGTAGCCAAGCTGGGATGATTCGGAGGAAGAGCTGTTTGCTGGATTTCAAGTGATCTTTCATACGATGGGAGTGCTTTCGAGTACTCCCCCGTGCTAGAATACACTGAACCGATGTTCATGTAGGATTTAGCCATGTCCGGATGATTCGGAGGAAGAGCAATTGTCTTGATTTCAAGTGATCTTGCATGCGATGTGAGTGCTTTCGCGTACTCCCCCATGCTATAATACACTAAAGCGATGTTCATGTAGGAAGTAGCCAAGCTGGGATGATTCGGAGGAAGAGCTATTTTCTGGATTTCAAGTGATCTTTCATACGATGGGAGTGCTTTCGAGTACTCCCCCGTGCTAGAATACACTGAACCGATGTTCATGTAGGATTTAGCCATGTCCGGATGATTCGGAGGAAGAGCAATTGTCTTGATTTCAAGTGATCTTGCATGCGATGTGAGTGCTTTCGCGTACTCCCCCATGCTATAATACACTAAAGCGATGTTCATGTAGGAAGTTGCCAAGTTGGGATGATGCGGAGGAAGAGCTGTTTTCCAAATTTGAAGTGATCTTTCATACGATGAGAGTGCTTTCGCGTACTCTCCAATTCCTATATAAATAGTGCCTAGTTGGTTATGACAATTAGCTCTATCGGCAACAGCGGATGACTTTTCAAGGAGAATTTTGTATAAATGTTCAGCTTTTGCTGGCTCACCCAGTGTGATGAGTATGTGCCCTATTTTAGTCCACCCCGTTCCGTTGATGTCTTTTCGTAAGTGATGTTTAAGTGTATTCATTTCATTGTCTTCGTTACGTGTTAGAGTGAGATCAACTTGCCATAGTCGATCACTACTGTCTGCTTGTTGTAATTTCTGAATTCGATTGATGCGTAATATTGTATGTGTTGTGAACAGAATTTCTGCTTCCTTGTCTTTGAAGTACCCTTCTGTTTCAATGGTAACGAAGGGAATCTTCGATGTTTTACATATTTCGGGGTCGATCATCATAACAAAGAGAATACCAACATTACTTGGGTTAAAGAGAGCTTTTTCGGCGAATCCTATTGATATGCCTTGTTCGTAACTAGTAGAAAGAAAATTATTGAAGGACATGAGTCCTCGTTTCGTTTTTTGCATCTTTTTGAAATCTTCCGATGATAAACCTTGTCCACGAAAAACCTTGAATGGCGCTGTTGTCACCGTTTTGTTGTCTGTCTGTTGTTGACGATATAATTCTGTGATAGAAACGTATACAAAAAGGACGTCCACCTCGGTCGTTGGTTGGTTGCGTATATGGGAAAGTCTTGTAAAAATAGAAGTGAATGACAAATCCGTCCACTATACGGCTTGCA
>OENT01001763.1:0-34940 GCA_900239685.1 Rotaria macrura | reverse complement strand
TTTTATAGCGTTGATTTTATGAATTTTTCAGTTCAACGCGTCAAAACAGCGTTTTATCGTTTTCGTGTCTGCCTGGGTATAGATTCACAAAAAAAACATTCAATTAAGGAAGAGGAAAAGTAACTTGAATATGTTCTCTTAAATGATATGTGCTGTTACGGTTGAAAAAGTCTGCGGACAAATGATTTCATCCATTTCACGTGTGTTTATTTGAACGAAGAAGTTGCTTCGCTTATGAGCGTTGAGTTAATTTGAATAATATTCAGTTCAAACATAGATGTCATTAACAAGTCGTAAAAATGCTTAGCACACTAAATCCAGATCAGAAAATGCAAAACAAGTGTTCATGTATGTCTTGATGAATACCATGTGTAAATCACGTATAATTGGAATATATTTCAATGAACTATTGCGTTGTTGACGTTCGATACGATGAAGTGAAGAAATATGCTTCAATATACCGAAAAAAGAACAACTTTTACATTGTGTTTCAACTTTTTAATCCCACATGAATGGTACTAATACTTTTTCAACTCTAGAGTGCTCGTGATCATCAATCCATGACTATGTCGAATGAAACTAATACTGAAATGCTCACCTCGCCGAATAGAATAATGATTAATTACTCGTAGAATTGTCATACAAGTTAAGAATATTGAACGATATCATAAAGAAATTGCACTTTCCCAGTACCTCGTATTAGATAACAGTCGTCATGATTCATAGATTTCCAAATTAAAAATGGCATAGATTGTATGTTCACTCATTCATGTCTATGGAACAGATAGATTTTCTATCAATCTTAAGTTTTCTGATGATGCTTGTTCGTCACATATTCGATCGTCTTCTTATCTACGTAGTTTGCAAAACAACACTTCACGATCCACAACATAAGTGAATTATAACCAATAGATTGTTTTATTTTTCTAAATGATACCTATGTGATTCTAAGCTTTCTCAAAACCGAAACTAAAAACTATCACTTTCAATTTTACTTCAATAGTTTTGCACAAAAGTTGAGCAGCTCAACTACATGTGAACCCTGTAATGCATCTTGAAGTCAACGTAGTATGTTGATGTGACAGTTTGCACAGTTCATCCTGAATTATTTCGATAAATAGTAATACTAAAAATTAAAATTATACAGTGTGTAGAAAAAAGCAATGCTAACCGCTCAGTAGCATTTTCAATATTCGGAATACAGGTTCACATTTTCTGCACTGATTAGCTTTTGTTCTTTTTTTGGCAAGTATTTTCTTCTTTATGACATTCAAAAGATATTTTCAGTATGTAAAACGAAGAAATACTGTAATCAAACATGAATCATATTAGGTGCATGTCATTTAGGCCGATGAATAGTAATCTACGATAAAACTACGCTGCTGATAAGCGGGTTTCATTACAACTAAAGTAGATACACTGGTAGTAATAATCGTTTTTCCAAAATAGTAGCATGAGAAAAACGTATTTACTTAGAAAAAAAAGAATACTTTTTTCTCTGTGCTACAATTCTTTCTATTTCTTTCTCTCAGTATATCAAATTTTCGTAAGTAACCATGCTTCGATTCAGTACAACATTAGAATTTAAGATGAGTGTATGATTGAAGAAAAACGTTTACAATATATAATGATACATTTATTATCGAAAAATGTTCTACACCAATTCGAAACATGAGGCTTTTTATTGTGTATGTAAAAACCATAATACATGACATTGCAAAGTCACTACACATCGATACATTGAACGGAATCTCATGCAGTAAGATTTGATAGAGTAAGAAGAAGGTCAGACTTCAACTTCTCTAGCAGAGAATTTGAGAAGCTAAAAAAATACAATCGAATAGAAACATATCTTCTTCGCAAAGTTAATGGATACTAATGTTCTGTTTTCGATCATATGCAATAAAAATAAATGATTATTATGATAAGGCAAAAATTGATATATTTGTAACGAGTTGCCCCCCCCCCCCGCCCCCGTCTCCTACGTACTTATAACATTTTCAATGGAAGAAAGAGAATCTTAAATCAGCTGGCTTTAAATGAACGTAATGACTTTTAGAGTAGCGCGGTTGAGTCGATCAATCGTTTCTTATTAATAATTCTTTACAAATTTTCATTCCATACACAATACGTGTATCTATCATTGTTCTTAAAGAAATATGAATGATTGTCATAATCATTTAGTTGAATGTCTTATACTCATCGAACTTCCATTTTTTATTGGAAATGAACAATCGATCATTGTCAATGTTTTACCATTCACAAAAAGTGATTGTACTTGTATGGCAATACGTTTCTGGGGATTGCTACGTCGTCAGCATTAAAAAAAGGAAAATAATTTTCCTCATTCATGATGAAATTCTTGACTGCATTTATTCATCAAAACAAATAAGAGAAACAGAACAGCAGCAATTGTTAAGATTTTCAGAAAAAATAAGAAGAAAAAGAAGACAAATGATTTTGTATTCATGCCATTCTCATGTGTTTGATAATTTATCTGACCGTGAAAGTCTTGTCGATTGCTACGGTCTTTGTTCTCGTTTATTGAACTGATATTTATTTTCCTCTAAATATAAATATCATTTGATGAATATTCTTTAGATATTTTCAATTAAATTACACTAGATAGGGATCTGTTTCAGTGGCATATGGATACGGTTTCGTTTCTCGAGCTTCATTTTTGTGATTGATAAAATTCATCGTTTTAGATCTGTCGCGTGTACCTTGCCACCGCTGATGCAATCGTGTTGAACAAACTTGTCTAGAAACAAAACATCATTTTTCGTAATCAAATAAACAAAATCTATATACGAAAGTTCGTTGAATTGAATAGCTGATGTGTCATCACTAAAATATAAAATTAAAACTAAATGAAGTTAAGTTTTTTAACTAATAGACACCGTTTCGTTATTTGCTCGCATGATTCGAATAGATCAAAAGCTGGTGGTTGTCCATGTTCTTCGATAAATACATCAATAAAATGCGATACAACTTCAGGATCTTTTGAAATACTATTCGAATTCATAATTGAAAATACTTTTAGCGTTCAATGACAGTTTCTTACCTGCATAAATATGCTTGGAAATCATATTTTTTCGTTCCTGATTCTGTGCCACTCTTTGTATTAGTATGACGATGATGATGATGATGAATGTTATGACTTGTTGATAAAAATCGATTCATGTCCGGAAACGGTAGAACAAAACGTTTTTGCCTAGAATTTTAAATTGATTTCAATGGAAATTATTCGAAGAAAAAAAGACACAACACGAATAGCTTTACAATGATTGAAAAGTTCGCGGTTCAGTATTGGTCACGTATAAACAAAGACGGTCAATTTGACTAGGAGATAAATTATCCAAACTACAATAAAATTTAATAACTAAACTTGTTAGAATAAAAAAAAAAGAAATTTCTTCACTTGAAAAATGTTGTTAATGGATAAGTATTTATTGAGAATGTAGTTGACAGTATAATAATGATACACAACAGAGATGTAAGGGGAAAATTCATCATGATATTTATTGAAAAGATAGTATCTTGAAAAAAAATGAATCCTTCATTAATGTAGGGTTTCGATTATAAATAGCTGTCGTTCTAAAACTCACCAGCAAATATATTACCGTATGTGACCTTTCGATCATGATTTTCTCTTTTTTTTTCTTTTCAATTATTTATTCTCTCCGCCTGATGAATTCAATCACTCGCTCTCAATCCTGGTAATACCGTGCATAATCATCGCTTGACTAATAGTGTTTAAAGATTACAACAAAAAAAAACGAAGAGAACAATTATTTTTCGATCCCGATTCGTTGACGTCAAACTGAATGTTCAGAAAATCAGTCTACTCGGTCCTTTTAGTATGGGTACGTTTAATGTTACCATTTATCTGCAGGCTCATTAAAACGAGACGAAGAATTGAGTGTTATCTATGAATGAAATATTTCATTGAGATGATCTCAAATGAAGCATAAGAAAACCTATGACAGGGGTAACCACAAAACTTGTTTGTCACAATCTATATCTTACTTGCATAGAAAAGGCATGAGTCGTATGTCATTAGTTGAGAAATGTCTCTGTTGTAAGCCATGAAGGTTTTCTGTCTTGTTTTTTCCCTTACTTCATTATGCGTTATGTGTCAAAGAAATCTGTTGAATATATTATATGTAAAACAATCATATGCATTCACATCATCTTTGTAACATGTAAATATAGAAATTATGTTCATTGCTAATTATTAGAAGAAAAAAAGGAATATTCTCATCGCGTTTTGAACCGGAACGACTGGTATGTGAATTTTAACACAAATTAAGACGTTCTATAGCAATAGCCAAGGAATTATTTATTAGATATGATCATTTATTATATTTCATGTGTTGAACTTCATTTGATTAATCGTGTTCTATAATGAATCTCCACTTATTCATTAATTGATAATAAAAAAATGGCTTAGAAATTAAAAAGAAAGTGTCTATTAATATCGAGTCTATGGAGTAGTTTGTCATCTGAAAAAGAATAGATACTTATTAGTACTATAGAAAAATCGTTTATTTCTCACTTTTATTGCTGTTTTTCTTTTGCTTAAATTGTTGTGCGAAAATTCGAAAAATTTGGACATTTTTACAATATATATTCCTAGAAAAGCAAAGCGAAAACAGATTAACAGTTCAGATAATCATACACAAACAATTCATTCAAATATTCTTTATTTTTCAACTATCGGTTTCATGTAATATTTCGATCTCAAATTGTTATGTGAAAGACTCCACTATTTCAATTATCAGTCTACCAACAATTACAGGATATATTCTGTAAGTCTCATTATATCTCTCTTCATTGAACGAAAGAAACTAGAGTGAAGACAGGCAATGAACTGTGACCGTTAGAACAGATCATTTACTCAGTGTGAGAATTGAAGGTCATAAAAAAATCTATTTATCGCCAATAACGACATTAAATCGACTAAAATTGTTAATCTGAGTATTGTGCCCGTTGACATGTCTGAAAATTACAAAAAATGATACAAACTTTCATCTATCATCACTATTACAAAAAATAGAGTACGAGATTTATAAAAACAATTGATACTAAGGATTGGCTTTTCAACAAAATATCTATGATATAAATTTAATTGAAATCAAAAGAATATTCGATTGTTGAAGTGGTAAATGATCTGTTCTTTAGGTCCATCAAGAAAATGGCTAATAATCACACTACTTAACGTTGTCATTATTGCATTCCTACATTGAAAACCGTGCCCTACGAATTTGAAGATCAAAAAGAATCAGATGCTTGAGATATCTTATGTTTGAAACATGGTTAATTTAGCTTTTAGTGAGCTAGTTTTCTACCGGAATTTTCAATCTATCTCATCCTAAGGTTTCTCGATACTAGGAGTTCAAGTGAATCATGAATACTACATAACTGCTCTTTATCAGTCAATTGACTTGTATTTCTATAGTAAGAACACTTCTAAAAAATATATACGAATCACAATTATGATTGCTTCTCGAATCCTCGTTTTCAAAATTGCATAGAGTTCGAATTCATAATTATAATAACAAGTGAAGTTTCACTCTGTAGAAAACTATTTCTCCTACGTAACTTATAGATTATAAATACCGTAATATAATTTTAATCGTTCCATAAAGTATCTTCATTAAAAATCATCATTTTGTTTTCGAGAATGACTGATTTATTACGTTCATATACTCAAAATGGTTACAATAGTTCGCTAATAGAAAGAAACAAATGAACAGACCTAGATATGGAAAAGACTACGATTGATAAAAATAGAAAGAAAAAGAATGAAAGAACCAAGGAGGAATTCAAATGTCAGCTTTATCCGAGTAGTTTTCTATGAACAGAATCTATTGAATCTGAAATGGCTCATGTCTTCCCTTCATTTTTCTCATTTTCGCTAGTATGATAGAATGTTCAATTCTTAAGCGTTATTTGTAATCATTCATCTGGATGTTTTATACCTTTGTTTATGGGAAAGTCTTAGTTAAATACATCGTTTTGGACAACAACTTGCCTTAAGTTAGATCTAAATTGTTGGTTGAAGTAGATCTTTTAAGAAAAGTAGTAGCATATGATCACATATGCTCGCTCATTTCCACTTGATAAGATTACACAAGTTGGGTCACATTGACATCGATGCATATCCTATTCTTAAGCCTATAGTCTAAAGTTGCATTCCAATAATATTCGTTGAAAGATAGGGTTGGCTAATGAGAATAAGAGAAAACTAATTTTATGTGACGAAAAATCGTCACAATACTTCAGCCATTATATTCTTTTATTTCTTTCAAAAACTTCAGCTCGACAAACCAATGTATGATTGATTGGTTTCCCACAATAGTCAAATATTGAAGAGAAAGAAATTTTATCTGTCTATTTTGATTCTAGTTATTAGAAGCGTTTCATACACTCCGTAAGCTTTCAATACGTACCGAAGAGAATTCTTTCTACAATACGATCTCATAGAACCCACCACAAGACTATTGAATGACCTCTAGTAGTGACATTCGACAGTATGGCTATAATACTCAACTAAGTTGATATAGGACTCAACTATCGGATCCAAGACTGTCTTTGATCAACGACACTTCGGAAAATAGTCAAAGTTCACGAATGAACAACTTCGAACGTGCGAAACATCGCCAATGTGCCTCATTGACTTTATGCATCAGTGATTAGCTTATAGCCACTATTACAAATTGATAGCAACCGACGCGTCCTGATTCTATCTCAGCTACACAGAACTGCAAAAAATTAATTCGAACTATAAATGAATAATAATCTAACAAGATTCATTTCATTCAAAAACATTATTGAGTATACGCTTGCATTTCATCCGATAACAAGACATGATTAAACTAATTTTGACACCAGTTTATCAAATGATGTTTCAAATTTTTTTTCAAAAGTACTGAATAAACAAAAATGATTTTTCATCACGATCATAACCCAACCCAATCTTGCAAGAACAACGTTTCGAAAACTATCGTGGTTTTTTTTAATGCATCAGACAAGTATTATGTTAAACTCGAAGAATCAATATTCCAGTCGCTAGATGCTATTCCCATGGAGTATTCATAATCAGGAAATATTTCAAACAACTGCTAAACAATAAGAAAATTGAAATTCTAAATGAACTGAAGAAAACGATTTTGTGTCAATAAGAAAAAAATGAAGTAAATTAATACTGATAAAAATTTTAGCATTCTGACCAAAATAAGTATCGCTTCTGCTTGCAACTCATGACTTTCAAATCAAATATTGTTTGAAATCATAATAACAATTAAAGGAAAATTTTCAAAAGCAGATATAGATCGTACTATCGATATCGATGAGTTAATTTTATTCTTCAATGTAATTCTGATCATCCCTTATTTTCTTGCCCGAATATCATATGGTCATTTCCGTCACACTTACAAGAGAGTATCATTTACCGTTGCGTCGTCCTAACCTTTATTGAATTCAAAACACTGTTTCCCTGCATACATTCGGCTGCTTCTGAAAATAACACCAACATCCTATAGTGATTAAAAGAAGAAAAAAATATTCTTAGAAAAAATTCAAACTCGTCATGATTTTTACTACAGTTCTACTTAACAAAAACAACACGTTTTGATTAAGGGAGGAAAATTCTTTTTATTCCCAGCGAAAAATTTTCGCTAATTTTAATCGAATTATTCTGTAACAAAATCAAAATTAAAATTCTTTGATAATTTTGATTATCGTTGATCATGAAGTAACCATTATTTGATATTGTTACTTATTCAGTGTGAAATTTTCTGATTAAAATAATTCGATTAAAATCGGCAAAAATTTTTCACTGGAATCACGAACACTTCATGAAAGACATTTTCCTCTAGATTACCTATACTTGACCGCTGGATCGTGTTTGTATTTTATAACAGGGGACAGCTCACATACAATAGCATTGCAAATAAATGGGGTAGCTCTTTACAATAGGTTAAGCATGTTGTCTTCTGGCTGAGTTCTAAGAATGGGTATAGCGTTCGACAGATTACTATTTTTGTTGTCGGGATCATGATGAATTCGAAGGTTCAAATATCATTGTGTTTCAATATTCATGATCTTTAGTGTTTTATCTTCGGGAGTGCTATGAAATCGGGCTAATTGATTTGCTGTCATACTTGGTGAAATATTTTTCCTACCTCGTTTTAAGTTCTAGTCATCGTCAGTGAAAATAATGAGTATTTTGGGCATTCAAAGAAACTGTACATTCGATATTCAACAGTAAGTCTTATGAACTAATCAATAGAATTGTGGTATATATTTGGAAGTTTGAGCAAATCAAGCATTCGAATTTTGAATCTGAAAAAATATGTAAATAACATTCTGGTCAACTAATCGATTTTGTGAAGAGGCATACTAAAGATATTTTAGAGGTGCATGCTGATCTTTCATGTATTTTAAAAGAACAAATAGAGATGGCTCAGCAATGGATGGAGACTAATCAAGATAAAAATGTATAGAAAACAAAACAATCGCCCCAAGATTGAACATCCTGTCAAAACAATACTATTATCCGTTTCAAAATAGAACAGCCGTGAGCGTTTTTTGAATAACCTTTGAGCGAATCATGATACTGAACTATAAAGTTCTCATTCTCATCATTGGACAGAGAAATGTTGTTACTACAATTTCATGGAAAATTTGATTGGTTCGTAACGAACCCATCAGATGAAATCATAAAGAACATTTTTTCAGCGATACAAATAGCAGGTGTACCAAGCATAATCCAAGTGTACAGAACCCATGGTAAGTCTCGAGTACGCACTGTTTTGCACGCTGCTGACAAAAACAAAGTGTACGCAGAACACTTTTCCTACGAAATTAACACTTTGTGTTCCATCAAAAAATCGATTTTTATATGAATTAATTATAATATTAGTGGATGTTAAAAGCTGACTTTGAATGATACAATTTATGTTCTTCATTTTTACTATCGACTAGTGCTACTTTTTGTATATTTTTTCTGACTTAGAGTGTTCGCCATTTTTTTCTTTCCTCTTTTAACACGAAGCGAATAGTTTGTTTAGCAGATATAAAAATGAACACGTGTTTTTCTAGATTATACCGTAAGTTTCGATATATACACTTTGACACCCTTTGTTTACAAAACTAAAGTGTACCAATGCGGTTTGTTCAATAAACCGAAGTGCACAAAACCATTTTGTTTTCTAATTCCATTCGGAACACAATTCTGATACTATCACGGATTCTGCCATGATCATTCCGTAGAAACAATAATTCTCTTTCGATCTAAGCAAGGTCCAACTTTTTGTCTCATTTCGTTTAGGAGTTACACGAGTTTCCCTGGCCCTGATACCCTCGATTTCAGTCAATGTAAGTAGAATGGTTCGAAGTATAGGACGTCAGGAGAGGTAATTCATCATGCTGAGTCGTATGGCAATGTTTGTTTTTCGATGCCAAATACACTAACGTTGAAATTTGAAAATTACTGACATTTCTCATTCGTGCGTCATCTAGTGGTTGGAGTCATAATTTGACGAATATTGAAAATACAGGGCTAATGTATTCTCCTGAGATCCTATAGTCCCAACGATTCTACTTGAATAGACTGAAATCGGGGTCCCACCACAACATTTCTCCGTGCAATGGTGAGAACCGCAGTTCAGTATCAAGTTTCGTTCAAAAGTTATTCAAAAAACACTCACGGCTGTTCTATTTTGAAAGCGATAATACAGTTATTATTACCAATTCACTAAGTTCGTCCAATAACGACAAAGAAATGAGTTCAAAGATCATTAAAAATGGATTATTGAGAAGCAACCTCAAAAGTTTAACAATATTCTGTTCTGAATGTAAAAAAAGATAAAAATATAAGGCCGTCGATCGTAACTGATGTTTATAAAAGCCGAATACATGCGTAGTAGAAATCAAAACCGAATCGATTTTGAATTAAATATTATCATTGTTGAATGAAGTTGAATCCGAATAAAACTTTTCTCATTCTTTTCGACCTCTGATTTGTAGTACCGATACTCTCGATAATGAATCATATGTGTCTGTTCAATATGTTGAAACACAACGAAAAATAAAAAATTTTACTAGAATTCTTAAATTATACTATTCAACTAAAGCTAAAAAATATTTCACCAATAGACTTCTTTAAAAATCTATGCAAGTGGTAGAGAGTCTCTACTCTACCTTCCAGAATTGAGATCAGTGAAAGATTTTTTATCAGAATCGTAAATAACAATGGTCATTTTTTAAGATTCTTAGTCATAGCAAAATAATACATATGCAAATCTTAATTTAAGGTCTTACTAAGATAGTGCACTCATATCAGCTTGAAGATTTATATGCTCCATTTTCATAGGATCGAGACTAGGGTTATTATTCAGATTTTTATTTATATTTTCTTAATTTCGTTTTAACAACAACTAAAGTTAAAAAACATTTAAATGAACAGCTATAAGTTGATAAACATTCTTCTGAAAGTACATTTTGGTAGCAACGATAATGATGTGCAACACGGAATGTATGGATCACAAAGAGTGAAAACTTGCGACGATTTTCATGTATATCATTGGTCTTGTTTTTCCGAAGTTTTCAGCTTATTATTCGAAATAAGCATAGTTCAATTGCTGCTAGAGAAACAAATCATATAGTTCAAGTACGAATTCAATAAAGGAAAATAATATTCTAACGAGTCGACTAAAAAACACCATTTTAGTCCTGTGGACACCAAGACTGTCTTGTTCATCTTCAAATGCGACCGTATAATGCGTATAATCATTAATAAAAATGAAACTAGTGCATTCTTTATTTCTATCTATGATCAGTAGGATTGAAAGTTCGGTGCGTTCTTGGCATCAATGATCCAATGAAAAATAAAATAATAGATTCAGTGTAGGAGAAGAGTTTTTATGAGAAAGATCGATATCAGTCTTTCAAAATGCAGAAGTTTGCATTTAACCCTTTACCCCCGAATGTCCATGGGCGTGGACATTGGCAAAATTACTATTAAAAAAGGTCGAAGCAATCGATTCACTGTTATGTTTATGGTAGCTGTAGAGAACTTTATGCGCTATCGATTCACAAAAACGATTACATTCGTTCATTGTTCTGTTTGTGTAAAAGATGATTTACAAAATCAGTAAATTCGAAAAAAATTTTAAAATCTTTTTTTTATCTATAAACATAATGTGTCTCAGGAACATGATGTATGACATATGTCGATGAAAGTGTCTACTTTTAAATGAAAAGCATTTCGAAAAATTTTCAATAGTTTGATGGATAAGAGATGATGAGATATTACATGAACACTAAATGGACTATTTATAGATAAAGGTAAGGAATTACTTAGAGACAATGTGGGTGTTTTAGAGAAATGTGTATCTGAACCACGTGTGCTCATAAAAGTAGCTTTTTATGTCTTCACTATTCTGTTTTCGTATTGCTAAAATAAAGACAATTAGATACTACTTTCGTCTAATCAACACCATCAGAATAGAGGAAGAAAAGACAAGTTGTGTAGTCGATCCATCGTCTCCTTTTCCCATGATCAGTGCAATGACCAAACTATACTCTTCACCAAAACAAAGGTGGTTGGCCGATTTGTCCATACTGTTGGTATATCGGGTAGACTAAGAGTCTGTTTTTATAGTTATGTTATCATTGTCTCCTTAATAACCGTCTTCGTGGGTAAAGGGTTAACGACACTAGGAATTAAAATCGAATTTAAAGTTTCCATATCATCAATAACTCATGATATTCAAAATTAGAATGAACTGAACGACAAATGAATGTGTCTTGATATTCTCTCCTTAGAAAGAATCATTCATCCCTATTTCAGTTGTCCTCTAAGCACAAAAAGATTAAAAGAAAAGAAAAGAAATGAAATTCTTTGACATGTTCAATCATGATAATCTTTAAATTAAGATTCAAGGGAAAAAACACATTGATTGATCTCACGCATAATCGTATTAGATTGCTTAGAGAATTGACGAGAATTCAATTAATCAGTGTCTACCTCATCTCCTGATGATTTTACTATTCTCTACAACAACAACCACAAAATGCAGATGCTATGCGTATCTTCTATTCTATTATCATAATAATTGATAATCTACACAGGTAACATATAGTCAAGTTTTCCTGTTGCAAAATCGTCTCATAGTTCAAATCAATTTTCGATTTAAAATCGTATGAACACGTATTCTTCCACTGTTTATTCTTATCTATTTAAAAAGATAGAAAAGAAACTTAGTAATTCTCTCGAATCAAACTACAATCACAAAAGCAAAATACCCAATATTTGATGAATACGATCTATGTAATTATATTTTAAGATTTTTCTTCACGTCTATTATTGACGATCGGTCACATGATGTAATATGTCCTTGTTTGTCTTCCATTTTACATTTGATCGAAGAATTTAAAAAAATACAGCCAAACGACTGCACTGTCACACAAAAATGGCATGACACGCGAATGATTAGTTTTCTATGTTTGACGCTGTGTGCTGTTATTTTTGTCGCACGGAAGTACTTAAAAATGAAAATACATGGGTAGCTGCTGATTTAAATAGCAAACAATATGAATTCAGTGACATTAGGATATTTTACAAGCTGGATTATTTCAGTGATAGGAATATGATGGTTGCATGTATGATAAACTCAGAGATTATGATGAGAAAAAAAAAAGAAAAGAAAAAATAATATGGGAGTATTGGATCAATATGTGCTTGCTACTAAGAGCAACATGTATTTCGGCTCTTGCCTAAGGTCACAGTAATTGATGGATTATAAGATGGAAAAAGTTAGGCATATTCTTGACTTGAGAGATGGGTAGTGTACATTGATTTGATTTTTTCAGATAATGATTGATGAACAAAAACTGACCAAGTTAATAAACACGATTGATGCGCTGCCATTATATTGTTACTCATTTGGTGTCACAGAAGGAGGTGCTGTATCTCGGTAATTAGAATTTATCGAGCAAACTTTTATTAACTAGAGATTAAAACATAAATACATATACATGGGAAGATCGAAAACACAACGAGATACCAATTAGAAGATATTAGATGACACTACATTGATTTATTCAAATACAGTAGAAAATATTAGCTGAACTTGATAAAAATATTCTACAAGGCTTATAACATCATCCGTGATTTTGTAACCAATTCAGATTATTAGAAGAGAAACTGTCGAATTGAATTAACTACATGTTCTGCATTTATTTGATCATTTCATTTTTTTTCCATAATCCATCGAAGTATAAGAAGATTTATGCTTTCGACATCTTGTAAAATTTCTCATTATTTCATTATACTTCGAAGATCATCACACGAGTATGTAAATTCATAATAAATCTTATGTTAACTCCAAATAAAAATAACATACTCCATTTATAATTCTCTTATATCAAGAAGTTAATACGTCTGTCTGATGATAACTCTATCATGTAATATGAATACAAAACAAGTATCTAATACAAATTTCGATAATATCAACTCAGGTTCATTGCGTACTACTCGTTTTGCATACTGTTGTTTTTCAATGACATTTGAATGCCTTCGTGACTAATCATAAAATCTGTTTTTCTTTTTTTCATAATCATGCTGATCTAGATTCTACCCATGAATACAATTAAATATTAAATTGAGATTTGTTTCAAAATTTTTACACAAAATCACATGCACGCTTGATAGTAATTAATTATCGAGATGTATAAAAAAAAAATCATTTGTTTTTTATTTTATCATAAATATAAATTATTGGAAGTTTCGATTCTTATTGTTGTTAAAGTTTTGTTTGAATGTGAAACAAGAAAAAAAAGTTCTATTTCAATTAATTACGATAAACGAAATAGTTTATAAATAATATTAATAGTACGACTAGATGTGGTTTCAATATATTCGCATCATCATAATTGCATAGATCTCGATCACCACAGCATGTAACACAACCCCAACTGCTTTCCTTCGGTTGACACGGTGTCTTAGCTTCAGTATAATTTAATTGGCGTTCACATGCTTTTCGTTTTGTGCAATACTTGGTAATTAATACTTGATTAAGAATAGCTTGAAGAAAATAAATTACCTACTAAATTAAAATTAAAAACATACCAAAACGATCCTACCAGGTTTAATGATTATTGTTAAACATGTATCGAATGTTGGTTGACATTCAGTGGCATACGTCGAATTATTTGAATTACATTCTTCATTAGAATATTTCATTGAACATTGATAACAAGAAAGTGCTTCGAGTTCTAAACAAAAGACATGTCGAACGATTGATATTGATTTAATAATCATAGTATTTAATTTACGTTGATATTTAATAAACAATAGTAATAAGACAAAAATTGAAGACCACATTCATTCTGTATTGGATCAAGAATAAAACAATATGAAAAAAGCAAAAGAAGCAAAATATATCGACTATGGAAACAATGATACGCACTTGCACTAAGAATGACACTTATTCGTTTCCCCCTTTCTTCTCTCTATCTGAGCTTAGGCGACATTAGTTTTTTTTTCCCTCTAGTGCAAAATGCAGTCGCCTTAATCCAATCTATCGAGAACGATGCCAACGGGAAAAAAGACGTTCGCCTTTGCTTTTTCCCTTCACATATTTCTATACATCTGTATGGATCACCATGTTACCGAACAACAACAATAATAGGGAACCGGAACTCAGCTCATTGCACAGTCATATTGCTTGCTTGTATGCTAAGACACTCTATTTATTTTCCGGTATCGTTAGATGGCAATAGAAAAAGAAAGGATCTGCCTATCCATCATGTGAGAAAAAAAACAGCGGAGAAGAACTGATTGATTGTAATGTTCGTCGTCTATCCTAACGCAATTATCCGTTCGTGACTAGAACGTATTACGATGGAACGATGTGTATGTATATATATCCTTTTTTTATGTCCTTTTTTTTTCGTTTATGAGAATTGAGCAAAAAAAAACGAATAATAAGAAGAAACATATAACGATCTACAGATTGTCGTCTAAGAGTGAGAGATAAAAGAGAAAATGGCACCGAGAAAGAAAAAAAAATGTCGAGAGATATGTTCACATGTTGCCATTCAAAAAGAGAAAAAAAAAACCTAAATGTCATTTAGCATTGTACAAAACTTGGATAATCGCATCGATCGGTTAATGTACTAAACCGAAGACCAGGTGGGCAACTACGACTATAAAGTATTCCATTTGGTAAATTCAAATCATCTAAAATTTTAAAATAGAATCGATAAAATATTGACCTTTCATTTTATATTATTTCTCTGTAACTTACATTGTCCATGATAAACACATTCAAAATAACGTCCTTGTCTACAATTTGATGCATCAGCAAAACGACCATTACCTTGGCATCGAAAATATTCTGAATAGAAAAAACAAAACGAACAATAAATATATATTTATTTATTTATTTCATTATTCTATTTCTTTGAGTCAATCATACATACCCATTTCACATCGTTGACCAGTAAAACCTGGTCTACAAATACAAACAGGATTATATCCTTGTTCTTGACATGTAGCACCATTTTCACAAAATGATGAACTACAACTGTACTGTCCAAAATTGATACGAGTTGCTAGAAAAAGAAATCGAATTATTATTTTCTTGTACTTTGTTTCTTTAAAACGTACAAACTGACGATTCACAATATGATCCTGTGTATCCATTTGGACATTGACAAAGTTGCCCACTCACTGGACTTGTATAACATGCACCACCATTCCGGCAAAGACATTCGGGTGGAAGTGATTTTTCTTCCTGCTTAATCGATATTTTATCTAAATGAAGATTTTTAAAAACAATTTTATATTCTATTAAACATCCATACTTATTGAATTCGAAATAGTTTCAGTTGTATTACATTGCGGTCTAAAAATTCGATCAGGACAAAAACATGCGTATGCATTAACGAGATCATAACAAGTACCACCACCCAAACTAAAATTTTTCAAATACATATATATGAATACAAATATATATTGACATGAGACAATATCATTTTTACCATGGATTTGAAGCACATTCATTAATATCTAAATAAAACATCGAATTTAATCAAAACATTTTTCAATCGTTCAATTTCTACTCAACTATTTTCACAATAAGCACCCGTATAACCTTCACGACAACGGCAAGCATATATTCCTGTACCCATCAACAGACATTGGCCACCATTACAAACATCTCTGGCTGTCGGATTACATGTTGAAACGGCTGGAGCCGAATGCATATGACTACCACCACGAAATTTAATATTATTACCAAACAACAATGATGTCATTGTACTTGTAGATTGTATTGGTAGTACATAATGAGTTCTTGTTGAATCTAGCGTTTCTTCTATAATATTAACTTATCAAAAATAAAGTCATTCCTATAAACATACTTGATGAATTACATGACAGATTAAGTGAACCATCTGGACATATGCAAACATAGGAAGCTCCATTGTGATTTAACTGATAACAAATACCGATCGTACATGGATTTGATGCGCAACCGGAACTTATTAATCGAACTATAAGATAAATAATTATTATTTGGAGTGGAGAAAAAATTACAAGTAGCGTGAATCGAAATCGATTTACTAGATACTAGACTCTTCCGTTTTTAGATACGTATAACATACGAACATCTACTCCTGAATATTTCGTCTAAGTTACTAAAAATGGAAATTCGCTAGTATCTTTCTGTCTGTAACATTTGTTGCAATCACCATGGTCACTTCTACCATAGTTACCATTAAATGTACAAAGCGTGACAGACAGACACAGGCGAATTTTCGTTTCAAGATTCTAGCTTTACAGCATAGCAAACAGAATCATTAGAAAGTAGAACGTATGCGCCATGTGATTATCTAGATATTTACCATCACAATTTTCACCCGAATATCCTTCATAACATTGACATTGATAACCAGATCTGTCGGATTGACAACGTCCATTCAATTTACACGGATTCGATTGGCAGAAATCAACTTCTAAAAAGAAGAAAGAAGCAAGCAAAAACAAGAGGTGCAATGTTCTCTTAGTGTTTCTATATTCTTTTCTAAATCATCGATGTACCTTGTTCACATCGTAGACCAATAAAATTTGGAGGACCTAGAAAATATCAAATTAAGTCAACAAAATAGTCTTGTCCGTGCACAAGATTGAAATTACATCGGCAACAAGTTGAACCGATTTGATCAATACTACATGATGGTTCATCAGCAGAAAATGGGACACAAGTTCCACCATTTTTACATGTCATATAGGTACAAAATGAAGTCGTCGCTATTTATAAAAGTAAAACAAACATTTATTACAAACAAAACGCTTCCGTTTACTTGGACATGTATCAATAGTTGAATATGAAATACCATCAACTTGACACATACACATGTATCCTTTCGGTGCTGCACTTATACTTAAACATCTTCCTTGTGGACCACAAGGCGATGATATACATGGATCTAATAGATGGGACGATTATTGATTCGTCATTGTTAATCAAATAAAAAATAAATAAACGAATTTACTTTTCGGTGTCGAACAATTTGTCATTTGAATTGTACCATCAAAACAACGACATATATATCCATTGAGTATATTAGCAGTTATTTCACATTCACCTGGACCACATGGATTTGGTAGACATGGATCTTATGAATATAGAAATCAAAACTTGTTTCTCTCACGATGACACTCTCTCTAGTGATGATAGCTTACTTGGATCAGCACATTTAAACATTGTATTTTGTCCATCGGGACATTGACAATAGTAAGGAATTTGTGAATTAGTCGTTGAAATACATCTTCCATATGGACCACAAGGCGATGATTGACATGGATCTAGTTTTAGTGCATATTTTTTTAAATCTCATTCTTTCCTTTACCTATCTCTGATAAATCAAATGAAACTAAACTAAAAACCTACTCTTTGCTTCTGTACATAGAGTACCATTCCATTCAGGCAAACAATGACAAAGGAAACCATTCTCCAAGTCAGTACATGTTCCATTATTGGCACATGGATGAGATGCACATTCATCTAATTCTAATGAATAGAAATAAACTATGATTTAATTTCTTGTGATTAATATTTCTTATTAAACTACCTTGATTACATGTCGCTCCAATAAAACCTGGATCACATTGACAAGTAAACGAATTAAATGAACTCGGAATACATGTGCCATGTTTATTACATACATCAGATGAGCATACTACATTTAACGATAGCTAACAAATTAAACATAACTACAATTTAACTAATATACATACTTTGAGCATCGACCGTATGACTAAAAAATGAAATCATGATAAGAATTTCAATGAACATCATCAATGATGTTAATATGTTGCTTCCTGATGTCATGATTCGAAGAATGATCTGATTTAAAATAAATCACAGGAGAAAAAAATTCAATAAATGAAAAAATAAAATAAAAATGATATGAGATAGCATGTCTCGACAGTGCTGGCATTGTTCTTTTTTACTTAACGTTTGAAATAGCTCAAATATCCATTAGTCTTCTTCAATAGGAATGGAGGCATATAAATATGCTCTTATATTTTGTAAACATCTTCGTATGATTTCATCTCAGACAGCGATTGCATCATAAAATATGTGATACTCATGATGAATACGATTCACAGTGTGAGAAACAACTTCATAAAATAAAAAAATAAATGCACGGATAATAGTTTCCTCTCCTTATTCGATTCTTTTTCTCTGTGTCTCTCTTCTCCTCTCTCTCTCTCTTCATTTCACTTTCGAAGTAATCAATATTTGTAAGGAAATATAAATGAATAAACAAAAAGAAAAAGAAAAGAACACGAGCGAAAGAGAGATATAGGTGTATATATAATTAAAGAACGACAATTGTTGCTCCAATACAAATAGTTCATCTCTTTTGTATTATTTATTTCCCCTATTTATTCTACCTTGGATGCCGTCGCTCAACATCCCGTTTAATGAGATGTAAATGATGATAGACAGAGAGATAGAAAAATATCCCTTATTGTTTCATGGTGATCAAGAGACTGAAAGGAAATAGAGACATGATTTCACCTTGTTTCATAGTCGGATTATTGATTGAACATTGTTATTATTATGTATATGTAGATAAACAAAATTTTGATCCATCGTCTCATAAGATTTCAATGAACAGATTAGAATGATTGTATTTGTTGAAAAACAAAAGCAAAGATGAAAATCATTTGATCATCAGTTGGTTATAAAACATGAAGACAGACAGACATTAATCAAATACATAATAAATCAATCAATAGTGGTGGAAATCTAGGATTATAGAAGATAACAATAATCATAATTACAAAACATATTGTCATGTCAAATTAAGAATTCTATTGGTTCATTTTTTCATTAGATGTAGATTTCTAACTAAACGGACGAATATTTCTCTATAAATTTATTATTTAGTTTTATTCATAGTTTACTGTGTTCATTTTCATTGAAAATGTAAACGACAAGTTCTATCAATAGAACTGTCACGATTTTTGTGAACGTGTTTATAGACTGTAATTCAATAAAATTTTGACTGAAAACACGTTGACAAATAAAATCTAACTCTAGAAATTTTTATGTACAATTCAGTAATACACACCGATCTGTAATTCTTTCTTCATTAATATTAATTGATTCTCTAATATTGTATTCATGAAAAAAAATAACAGATAAAGTACTAAGTTATGTCTGCGTAACCAGTACAGACATGAACAAGTGCAGGTATGAGACCTTTCAAAACATGAGATGGAATCATAGTCAAAGAGAAGTATTTATATGCAGATCTTTTGTAAATTAGATTTTTTTCTCAGAACATGAAAATACACTATATTCAAAACGAGATAATAATGAATGGTAACTATTATTGTTGTTATCAATGTTTATGTGTAGATTTTGAATAGTTGAATAACATTCAAGTAAACGAAACGATAGTTGAAAGAAAGAACATAATAAAAAATCAAATTATTTTAAACCTCATTGTTAAAAGGCAAATAAAATCGAACAATTGATGAATGTTTAAAATTAAATTTTAGTACTTCTTCGTGCTTTTTTTTTTCTTGTGTATTATGAAACATAATCAGAGTCAACGAACTAAAAATGTACCAATGACATTTGATCCTTTGAATATATGTATAAATGAATACATATTATTAGACTCTCAATTAAACGTTTGAATGTTCAATTATAATAAAAGATTTGATATTATGTTTCTAGTATGTGCCATGCCATGGTTTCGAAACCGAAAAATAAACGAGACAAATTCAATTCCCATCGATTTTAACAAGATACGTATGTATTTTTTAATTCAATGATCATGTGAAATACATGTACTCTATTGATATCAATATGAGTAGTCGAACATTAAAATTATAGTATGAAAAAGAATGATTACTAAATAATGTGTACTATGCTTTATTTTCACACATTCTTAACATTTTACAACAAGTGCCATATCAATAAGATTACCAACTGAATATCCTTTAAGATAAAATTCAAATATTGATCGGTGTAGGTATATTGATTGATCTTCTGTGTCTATTTACGCATCTGAATGTGTATCTTCTACATGACGATAGAATAATTAATTCGTATGATATGAATATGAATATAGATCGATGGCTTTCATAAAACGTGTCATGTAGAAAAGAAACGTATTTTTTCTTTTCACCAAATGAACACATTACAGAGTCGTCGATTGTTATGGTTAGATGTTGTCTCGAATTTTTAAAATACCTATGATTCCGTTCTTTTGTTCTAACAACTAGAACAATCAAATATCATTTATAGAATAAAGAATCAAGTGTCAATGTAAATATTGATTGAAAAAAAAAAGAAGAAGCAACAAGCTATATATGCTAGTCTGTAAATGAAACTCGACACAACCGAACTTTTTCATACTGATGCATTGAGTAGATTTTGTTGCATAGGTTGTCATAGTATTTCGTAAGTTGTTCATTTATTTCTATCTACATGGACATTTGAACTGAAGTTAATCGAATTTCGACCGTATACTTTCATAGTCGTAGAACAATATATATCCTTTTATCGATGAGAAATTAACTGTCATTTTAGTGCATCGATCTCCAGTACAAACAATTTCTCAACGATGATGGAGCCACTTTTAACTCACATGACCTTTTCCATATGTATAGCTGCGTGAAAAGAGGAAAAAGATTTCCATACGATGAAATGTCATTGATTATGAGGGGAAATTGGTTTACTCCAAACTCGGCCTATATCGTTCTCTTAACCCTTTATACCCGACAGGCTTTTTAAACATGTTTGACCACGGCAATAGAACTTGCGTGTTCTCAGTATAACCACACAATATTTAAAATCTGAGTTTTTAAATTCTTGAGAAAGTCAATAATTAACTAATTAGTTAATTAATTTTAAATGTCTTTTTAAAATTCTTGCTAATGTGTCACTTCCATTCACTTTCACTTCTGTTGAAAGCAAAAGTATTCGAAAAAACCAGTGTAAAATCCAGCAAAAACTACGATTTGCTTTTTACTTATTAACAGTTGTCTATTATGAATAAAAAAAAAGTCTCTCTGGCATATTTTTTGAAACAGGATACCTTAATGCATATTTCTTCAGAAGCACAGTATACAAAATAAAAGTCGGTATCGATAAAAGAATTTGAACAGCAAAAAACGTTTTTTGGAATTTAATTATATGAGAGAGAAAGCAATATATTAACTCATTTTTTTTCATCAATCGATTGCTTATGAAAGTCTCTACTAAAAATGTTCTAGCTTCTTTTTGATCGTATGTTTCGTTACTACTCTATAGTGATGTGGCGGATGTGCACTCCAGTGGACATTTAGGAGGTAATGGGATAGTTGATTCATTTATTAATGAAAACATCGTGAGTACATAGATATGTTTCAAACTTAGTCAGTTAGATGTTAAATAAATCTTCATCAGAAAAATGAAGAGACAAATGATACGAAAAAATTGATTTTGACTGTTTCACCTAATCCCAATGTAATAGCCAGATCGGTTGGATCTAATTCACTGTTTTCACATTGATTTAATAATGCAATAACTTCACCAATGTCATTGTATAATATTTTTGTATCATCTATTTTGTGTAAAGCCATATTTAATTTAATATACGGGCAAGATGTCATTAAGTCACATATAGTTAGTTTGATTCTTCCTCAAGAATAATTTACTAAGAGAAAAATATCACATAGGGCGAATTGATACGAGATACAACATGCTCTGAGTCCTGAAGCTACCGTACATTTAGATATCAACAAATTGTTTTTTTTTCGTTGGACAATAGCTAACAGATGACACCTGTAATTTATCAAAAAGCCAATTCATATACAACATGAATAGAATTGTAATGTTTTTCATACATGTCTCGCCGATTTTCATCTTCTTAACTCGTCACGTTTCACAGATACTTATTCAAGCTGTAACTTTTTTTAAATGCAAAATAATCGCAGATCGGCATGTGCTTTGTAAATTAGTGCTCGTATTTCTTGCTTTTTATTGTAGCCCAATTTATTTACGTTGAAGTTTTCTTAGTAAAATTTAGATGTTGAAAACTGTGATAGCAAGTACAAAAAAAATTGCAATTCGTAGGCGAACTTTGCTCATCAGTGTTGAACTTTCAAATAGATTTGTTCATAATAGGTGTACGAGTAAACTCATAGCTCGTACTCTATGTGTATAGAACCCTAGACATTACAAAAGTAGAAAAGTGATTAGGTTGTATCCGACAAATACTATTGAACAGTATCCTATGCCTTCGGTATATAATCTTCACGATCGATTGCAAATGTTTTATAAAACCGAGTCTATGCACTTTCATTATCAATAGAAAACGATGGTGTTCAGCATTAGTTTTGTGTTACGAGTGTTCAAATCATTACTACTGTTCATCGACAATTCAACGAATCTGAATAAGAATAATTTTTAAACAATGCTTGATGGTTATTACTGTCCAAAACCTATATATTTAAACATCTGCATTACATACAATGGATAATCATTAGCGAGAGGAGTGAAAAATAATACACGTGTCTGTTTGTTGAAGGAAAATGTTCTTATTGAAATAGACAACTATACTAAATCTCAAAGAAAAAAGAAAAGTTAGAAATGAAAAAAATTTCATATTTTCTTTTCTCCATCTCATGATTTCGTGCCACGAGTTGTATAGAAATGTTGATCTTCTGGTGTACCTTGTCCATAATCACCTTTGGTATTAATAGCGGTTTCATGTTTTGTTTTTGTTGTATGCATAATACGATCTTTGTTATCTAACACTGATGGCAAACCTGATCCTGTTCGATCTATTTTAAAGAAAAACAGACGCAAGATAAACCAAACAAAAAACATAATAATTCATATAGTTACTATCGAAAAAATTCTTCGATTGATTTTTAATTCGAATATAAACTTGATCAAGTATATTTGCTGATTGTTTTGGATAGCAAGCACTTAATGCAACAATACCAGCTACAGATGAATAAAATGTTTTTCGGATCGGACCACCTCTATGACCAAGAAGAAGTCCACCGAGACCAGCTATAGTAACAACACCAACTTTAGGTAGTAGTGTTTGATCATCGTGTATATAATCAATGGTAGCTATTCATACGAAAATTCATAGAAATCGATAGAAGATTTTAAAATGATGATGTGTGTCACCTTTAGTATGTGCCTCTCCGGTTTCAATGCCACGAGTAATTCTTAAACGTAATTCCTACAAATATGAACCGAATTAAATTAAAATCAAAACATGAATAATACAATGAACCTTATTGTCATTCCATATTTGTTGTACTGATTGTCTCGTTTGGCTAACGTATGGATAAAGCCAATTGTTATTTGTTTTCGATTGATCATCATTTATTTGTGAACTATATCGATAATTATCATCGTTCTTTAAATCATAATAGATTGGTAGCTATATATTAGGGGAAAACAACAATAACCATGATTATTTTGACATTCCATTTTAAAACAAAAAAAAGTTATTACATCACGAACTCGTACTATACGAGAATCTTTTCTCGATTCAATATTATTGTCTGGTATTGGAGGCATTAGAATATATTCATAAAGAGACAAGTGATTATCTAAAAAAATGAAGAATATCTATCAAAACAAACTATTTAACCATCATCGGTCCAAAAACCACCCATTCATTCCATCTTAGTCACTGAAGTCAATAGCCTATCATATGTTATGATGTCAAACGACATCTATATACAATTGAATACATATCTTGTATAGGAATGTAATTCATCCGTAAATAGTAGACGGAGATGTGATCCTTAGCAGAGCTCCTCTTTGTAGGAAACGAAGACAATTCTTCATTGAAAACATGAATAAATATGAGTATAGATAAAGGTTTGGTGATCATTATTCGTATGTCACTTATTTGAGCACACGCAAGTTCTAATCGAAAATCTATCCTTTTTACAACTATTGTTGAATTACCAGATGGTGACGTTCGATTCTAATTTTATTTCAGATATTTTCCTTCTAAAATCATCTGAATTAAAATCATAGGATTTTCGAATTTTGATTGCTCAAAGGTTGGACTAACAGCATGACTATGATAAAAGACACAGTTTGCATGGAAAACATCATTTATATGAAGATAGTTAAAAGAAATATCTTTTTTTCACTGATAAACCGCCTAAATAATCACTCCCTTAAAAAAATCCCAGCAATTCCCTGTCATGAATCTCCGAAGTTTTTTGCCGAAACTCCCTGGAGATTTGTTATGGGATTTCTACAGCTAGGGAACGTATAGACACAGTAGTAGAATAGTGATCACTTATATCTCTTGAACCACATTATCAGTATTTAACGATATTGTTTTATTAGAAAAGATTCTAGTGAGAATAGTTAAAGATTCACTAACCAGTGGTAAGCCTTGGCTTAATATATCAACTTAGATATTTATGTTCTTTCTGTTTTCTTATGATCGACTATCAGAACGAAGGAAGAATCGAATAGAATTCAATTAAAATCGAATGATTTCATAGCCAAATCTAGTCGAGAATATGTTAGCCTTTTTTCTTGATGAATATCAGAAGTAAATGTACACAACTGACCAATAAAAACTGTCATCAGTATTTGAAACTTATCTTCCATATTTGAATGATTAATTCAAATCAAATGATAAAATGGATTTATATCAACTGGTACACATTAAATCAAAACAAGAATTATTTGTTGACTTGAATGGAGATCAGTATTTTCAAAAGACTATATTGCAATGGTTCGATTGCGTTCTATTGACAGTAACTATGAAACCTACGTCGATTGACAATTTTGATGAGCTAGAATATAAGACTGGCAAATTCAGAGGAGAGAATCGTACTCCTTTTTAAGGAAAATGTTTCGATTTTTACCAACGAAAACGAACGAAAAACAAGCTCATACTACCTCTAATACATCTCAAAATGTTTCCTTTGCCTATGATGACCCCCCCCTCCCCTCTGGGACGGCCTACTCGTAGCTGATTTTATCTTGATGTTTGTTGTTTGCGCATTTGTTTCTTGCTCTTTCTAGTTTCCCTCCCTTTTTCTCTGTTATTGCTTTGCGCCTAAAATTGTTAATTCAGTTTAACATAATTATTCTCTCTTTTTCTTCATCATCTACTCACTCTACTTTATATCTCTCTCTTCATTGAGACACACCTACATTCCTTCTTCTGATATCTTCCTCTCGCCATTCGAGCGGTTCGGATATCTATTTCGAATATTTCTCTCTCTCTCTCTCGTAACTCTCGTCAGTTACTCTCTCACCTCGTTCTCTATCTCACCTCTTTTCTGTTCATATCAAATATATTATCGGATACTTATCCGACTTTAATTTTACTTTGTCTCATCAATTGTATTCTACGTCACAATCCATTATTGTGGCACCCGGCATTTTTAATAGTTGCGCCTCTCAACCGACTAACGCGCAACACCCCCCCCCCCATCTAGGACGGCCTACTCGTTGCTCATATTATTTTGATGCCTATTATTTGTATTTGCTTGTTTCAATTTCTTGTTTCCCTCCCTTTTCCTCTCTTGTTGCTTTGCGCCTAAAAATTGTCAATTCATAACAATAATATTATTCTCTTATTTCTTCTAAAATCTAAACTCTCTACTTATACATTCTTCTCATATCTTCCTCTCGCCATGCAAGCGTTTCTGGTGTTTACTCAAAGTATTTCCTTCTCTTGTAACTCTTGTCAGTTACTCTCTTATCCAGATTCTTAATCTGACACCTTTTCTGTTCATATCAAATATATTATCGGATGCTCATCTGAATCGAATTTTACTTTATTTTATCAATTTCACCCTCCGCCATGATCCATTATTGTGGCACCCGGGATTTCCAATAGTTGCGCCTCTGAACCCTCTCACGACGTAACATCCCCCACTCTCTCTAAATGTGTTTACATCACTTTCTATTTGAATTCAATGTTTATTTAACTTTAATTTTATTAATTCGATAGATTTTCATCATATATAATTTGATAGATAAAATATTTCGTTATTTATATAAATTATGCAATAGTTTATTATATGGAAAGATGACAGATATAGAGTTTTCGTATGCCACTGATAGATGTAACGCTAGAGAATTAACAGATAATCTGCTGAAATAACAAAGAAAAACAGAGGATTTAATATCATGATTTTCCTTTCGTCTTACGATTAATTATATTTATTAGTAGTCAAAAAGTAATTCATTATTCGAAATCATCAGTTAATTAGATATTGTAACCAAAAATGCAAGGTTATTAATTGTCAGAATTATTCCGTAAATATTTGTACCACGTGAATATTATTATCTAATCAGGTACTGATTAGTGTCAGGTAGCACTACTAGAGATGGATCGAAATTCATGTGAGATTCCGTCAAATACCTCTTGTAGGATCTTGAGAAGACATTTCCAATGCCAAATTCCGATAGAATTTCGTTGGTTCTATTTAAAATATATACAATCCGATAAGATCCAATTCTCGAAATGACTCTCCTCGGCAAAGCAGAAACCCAGGTCAAACAAGCAGGCATTAAGATCTGACCAGATTCTGCATCTGATCTTGCAAGATCAGGCGAAAACTCGTACGGCAATCATAGTCTTTGAGATCTTAGATCAGTGGATTCTATCAGATTCTTGAAAGATCTTAGTGTATCTTAAGATATGATTCGAAGATTATTGGAAATCTAATCCAATAGAAAAATCGTTCAAGATTCTGATTGTAAGAATTAATGCATTATTTAAGAAACCACGATTTTTCGTTCGATCTCATCTGATTTCTTGTATCTGGGTTGATTTATTCAACAATTTCTCGTGCTGCTTTCTTTTGCACCAATAAGTAATCTGTGTGCTTGTAAGTATATATCAATGTGTTTAATTAAGAAGAAACTACGATGCAGTTACGTGTAACTACGATAATAATTGACAAAAGTTAGAAAGTAGAAAAATTAAACTAATTACTACAAAAAAAAAATAGAAAAAAAATTTTTTTGAAAGTGAATTTAAAAAAACAAGTGAAAAAAAATTTAGCAATCTAGATAAAGACAAAACAAAAATGTGAAAAAGTTTTTAAATGAAAAAAATATCGGAATTAAATATATTTAAAAAACACACAAAAATTAAAGATATAGAAAAGTTTTTTTCAATTTAAATAGAGGAAAGAAAGTTTTCCGTATGGATACTCTATTGTAGTAAGAAGAACTTTGAAAGGAAATCTCATGAAGATTTCATTAAACTGTCCCAATCTATGTCATTAAGTATTGGCGTTCGTGTCACCAATTACAAACAATGACGAATCACTTATATTTGGTCAGTACCGGGTACAACGTACGGCACATTACGAAAAATGCATCGCACTACCCGTAATTTCTGACCAAAGTTTTCATTACAATCAATGTGGCGCAATTGTTAAAAAAGTGCCCACATTAACATGTTGCAAGAGACATTCAATTTCACGAAAAGTTAAACAATTGCTAGAGAGAAATTAATACTTCAAGTTGTTGACCTAGCAAAATTTTAAATTTTCGTGAAACTTAATCTCTACTGCGATATATACACAATACTTACTAAAACAGAATGTAACAACATGTGGTTCGATGGAGAACATGATCGATTTTCGGGTGATTTCAATATAAATACAAGCGATTAGTGTTTATTTGATCAAAATTATTATGCATACTTTACAAAAACACACGCACAAGTGTCAAACATTTGATAATAAAATCGATATTTATGCAGTAGTTTAAATGATTGAAACATCACAAGAATCCATATTGACAGGTGTAATTTTATAAATGATGCATTGTAGAAGGTAACCAATTACAAAAATTAATAATAAACCAATGATCGACAATGGAAACAAAACCATAGAGCAGAGCAATTGAAGCCTAGCCCATTCACCTTTGTCAGGATATAGGGAATACCATGCAGTGACTAACGTACCAAAAACAGCCCAGAAGCCACATAAAGCACCAAACACCAACATGAAATTGGACAGTGTAAACTTGCTCATGATCAGCATTTGCTTGATATAATATCAATTACGAGTAAAAGCAATTGTGTCAATGCCATCTCATTTATATACTCGAAATGAATACTCGTATACAAAGACATCTACATATCTATCAGTGAGAAGAATGAAGAGTAACGTTTTCTTTGGCCGATCTCAAAATAAAGGATGAAGCGACCGTTTTTTTTCTTCAAAAATTTATCGACTATTCAAATGCATTCACTACATTTCATAATAATACAGAGCATTGAATCGATCGAAAAACGAAACAATCTTTTTTTTCTTCCTTCTCTTCTAAGCTCACCAAACATATAGAATCAATGTCGATCATTCGTTGTTAATCGTAACTTTTCTCCTTTCCATATTTGTTTATTCATTCCTTGTTCCATCGTTTCACACTATTGATTCGTTTCTCTCTTTCTCTCTCTCTCTCTCTCTTTCCCTTTCTCTACTTTAAATTTAATTGATTAATGCTACTTCGAAATACGTAACGTTCGATATCCATAATACGCATTTTGTTATAGCGAGATAAAAAATTGTAGTTAACCCTGACGATGAAAAACGGGTCTCGATGGATTTGAATATGTATAGAGAATTTCTTGATCTCTATACGCAAAGTTCTAATAAATTAGTAGAACGAAAAATTTTAGTTTTATACATTAGAAAGTATCAAGAAGACAACATATTCGCCTTTTCCATCTCTCCCTTGAACTGCAGAACAATAGTCCACACGTATCATATAATCTAATTTGATGATTTCAATTATGGAGAAGCTACATTAGAAATATGTTTCTTTTTAGAATAGATGCGTCGATTGATTATTTATTGACGAAATAGAAGGGGAAAAATTCTTTTTTTTTATCATCGTGTAAAAAGAACTATTGGAAACTATTCTACATAACATATATGAATCCATCGATATGAATTTATTATCTTCAGAGTTAATGATATACTTGTATATCGTCATGATAAGCAACAGACTATCGATATAAAAGTCGTCTATTTTATTCGTGTAACAAGCTAAAAACGGAATTTTTTTTTTCTAGAATCAGAAGTTTAGTTACTTGTTGAAAGTCTTTCATCCAATGAATCTTATCATAATATGATGTCGAGTGATGTTATAGTAACTATTTTCAATATGAAATATTGTTAAGATGTCTCATGTATCGTTCATTTCCTTGACTTTTTTCGCATCACACACTCCAGTGGGTTGAATTTGTATCAATAATTATTTTAGATCGTCGAACTTGTGGACACTAAAATTCTAACTTAGTTCCATCGTGAAATAAATTATTTACTTCCGTGGAAATTGTCATCTTTTCAATGGAAATAGCTCGAATGACTCAGCATTGATTCATCGAACATATTAATTTACGAATGAGAATCTCTTCGATAAACTGATATCTACTTAATGAACTCCAAGAAAAAACAACAGACTGTTCGGAAACGTTTTGAATCGATAGAAAACAAATATCTCGTTTTTTTGTTTTGAATTCTGATATGTTGTATAAAATTAATATATAGATGATAGTATCAGACACGTGTGGTAATCTGTATGTTATTGTATCTTAAAGATTTTCTTACTTTTTGATTTGCTGCTATCATTTCTAAAGAAAAAATTAGGAACTGTGGCTCTCTTTAAGGAGTTATTGAATTCAATGCATTTCATGGCTAACATGCAGAAGTCGAAAAATATGAACACTATTACGGTATCGATCAGTCAGAGAGAACATTTGATGATTATTCTTTCTAGGATAATACAAATTAATCATGTTCATTGCTTTGTAAGCAGTCGTTCATAATTGTCTAACTTCATTCGTTATTAAACAAGAGTATAACACCAACACATGATAAAGGTGATCATCAAAACAAGCCTTGAAATATGAGTTATTTAAATTTTTAAATGGTGTTTTTTCCAGAAAAAATTCAAAATGAAATAAACCATCCTCGATTTAGACAAAGCACATGGCTCATGTCATTGATATACAGTGGAGCGAGGAAAATATGTGAATTTTAATATGTTTGTGGTAAATTTTTTTTCTCGGAGATCAGCTCCAAATTCACAATCATTGCATTCATTGCACTAGAGAACGACGATGCGTGAATGTGAAACTTAAGAAAGAACAGAAAACTCCTGATGGACTGCATACATGCTGTGCATCCCACAGCATTAACAACTCATTAGATGGTCGCTTCAATGGTTTCTTATTTAGTCAATAGATAGGCCTTTATGCTATGAAAAAGCTTGTTAGCGCAGCTCCATTGTGGCCAAAATGTAGAGCTCACATATCTATAGCTTCATAATTATAATACTAAATACAGAAGATGTAATATCACGGATCCTTTTGCATCGTCTTTCTCTACTGGCACCCTTTTTTCGTTTTCATTGTTGCTATTCACTCGTTACTTTTCATTTTTCTTATTAGTAGCATTGAAATAAACAGTAAATAATGCTCTGAGATACGACTATCTAACAATGCAGGTTGCTATGTCTGTGATGAGGGGGTGGGGGGGGGGGGGAGCATAAAAGAATCTTACTGTTAAACTTCCCTTCACTATTTTCTTCGAAAACATTTTTGAGACAGTTTTTTTCATCGAAAAGTTAAGCCGTATTCCCCTTCAAGGTTGTACCAAAAACTGAAATTCATCATACGGTTGGTTTCATGGTTTAGAAATCTACCATTTTGTGTTCTTAAACTATTTTATAAGCATATAGCACGTATTGCAGCTTTAAAGTGAAACTTTAGTGAAACTCATTGGTAGTGGAACTTTGCGGGGAACCACTGGACTGGGACTAAAAATAATGTCTCGAAAAGCTCTCTTTTCATGCCATAGATATCCGCGATTTTGTGTTCTCCTGCTAATTTGCAACCTTGAGTATTCTTCCGCGCTACCGAAACAGCTTTTTGGTGAGTTTCATTTGTTGGTACAACCTTGAAGGGGAATACGGCTTAACTTTTCGATGAAAACAAATGTCTCAAAAATAGTTCGAATAAACAAAGATGAAGCCAATTTTTTATGCTGATTCCGAATATGATATTTATTTTAGTCAAGTCGCCACTTCTCTAACGGAAAACGACTGAAAAAAACGCACAAATTGATGTCACGAAACAGTGTTTCCTCTTATTTTATTCTACTTACTGACTCTTGTTTTTCAAACTCTCTATAAGGATTTTTTAGAGCATTTTGTGCTCTACGAAAAAGTTCATTTTTTCTAAACAGAATGTTTTTTCCCAAAAAATCGAGTTTTCAGTAGAGCATTAAAAGAAGCTTGTTCTGTTTAGTCTCGTAAGCTCTTTCCAATGAAATGTCGTTCGACCACAACGATCAAACAGTGGCGGAGTTACAAGCGAAACAATAAAAATGTAATTTTTCCACTGTGCCAGAGACCACTCTTTTGTATCAAAGCTTATAACTCAGTCAAATCACATTGTAGAGATCTACATATGCTTTCATAACCATACTTTTCCGTGCATTATCGGCTGAAGAAAAAAATATACATCTTTTACATTTTTTACATTTAACTAACTTGGTCGAGGGGGTCATAAAGTCTTTCTTAAACGGTAAACGAATCTATTTACCTAAATCGTACCACAGCTACTTGACGGACGTATATTTCCCTTTTTGTTCGTTTTGAAAAACTAGATGCAATAGAATTTAACAGGTGATGCACTCATGACGATACTCTTGAATCTCCATATTTAAAATATTACTCATTTACACAAGTATCAAGACCTAGTTGAATGCTCAAGCATTGCTAAGAATCTCTGAAATCAAACAGTATCATGGCATATTCTTTACACAAACATAGATATAGACATATACTTGATTGCTTATTATTTATTTTTCCCTGTGTCCGCCATGCTATGTATTAGCAGACATACATTCACTCAGCTTATCTCACTGTTCTCATTGGCTGTGAATGAACCAGTTGCTATGTCATACTTGTACTGTATTGTTCCATCATTGGAACTATCAACTATGTAAAAATTCTTATCATGATTAACATTGAAATAACATGAGGAGTAAAACTGGCTCACACTATACGTATGCTTTCTTAGCAGCTATGAGACTAAACTGCATTCATTTTCTATTTCCAATTACGGTTAAGTTCGGTAGAAATTTCCAATTCAACACAAAGCTAAAAGTTAATATTTAATCTATATTTGTATCTTGAAGATATGAAAGTTGATCAAGAGTAAAGAAGAGAAAAATGAAAGGATAGTTCTTGATAATTATTTGTAATTTCAAACATTATCTTACGAAGAGCTTCCATAGTCTTTTGAGCTTTGAATAAAAACAAATCCGAATAAATCTGGATGGAGTTATTTTGTCTAATTGTTTTCAAACATATGAAATCAATAAAACGTTATCAATAGTTGATTAGAGATTAATGTCAAGTTGAGCAACGTTGCTTTTATTTTAATAAAGAAATAGAAAAAAAAATTGTTTCTCATGAAACAAAACTTACTGAAATTAGTGTTACTTTGCTTTTCTCATAATGATTTCTGAAAGAAATCAATGTTACCTGTTACATTTAATTATCGAGTATGAAATAGGAATGTGTTGAAACTAAACAGATCTTAACATTTCATCATACTCGATATCAATGGATTACTAAAACGTTTTCATATGATTTGTATCACAAGCACTAGACTCTCACACATAACTCAGACATACTCAGCATTGAATATGTAGTACAATTCAAATTCAATGCTGTCATTGAAGGTCATCCTTAACGAGAATTTTAATATTATATTTTTTCAATTTCTAGAGTTCAATAAATGACAATAAATAGATTCGTATGTGAATAAGCTTAAAACGGCTTGTCAATCTTCTATGTGTTCATTGACTAGTCGGTACTCTTGGATGATACTTTAATTGAAGCAAAGTAATTTCTCATAGCATTTAAGGCTGATCCAGCTTTGAACCATTCAATTTGTGCTTCATTAAATGTATGATTCAATTTGATTGTTTCCGTTTCACCATCGATATGCTTTATGCAACATTCGATTGGCTAAATTGACAACGAAATCAACATTCGATTGATGTTACAACAATCAAATTACTTTATCGGCTGAGAATGATTGCAAATCGACCAACGAGATTCGATCCGTTGGTTTAATCTTAGCATAATCATCGGGATTATCGAATGTTAAAGCTAACAGACCTTGTTTTTTCAGATTGGTTTCTAAATCGAATGATCCAAAGCGAGCAGAAATGCCATGAAATTCATTCGATATTTACTTACCATGAATACGAGCAAAGCTTTTTACGATGATAGCTCGACTCCCTAAATGACGTGGTTCGAGCGCAGCATGTTCACGACTGCTACCTTCACCATAATTCTGATCGCCTATCACAACCCATGGAATATTTTTACTCTACAACAATCGAACTAATACGAAGTATTCTAATTTCGGTCATCTACTTTGTAATAACGTGCCGTATCTGGTACTGTACCCCATTGATCAGTGAGTACATTTCGAACATTATTTGCTGTATTATTCTCTTCATTGATGGCACTATGAATAAGAACAAAAAATAACATGTTAACATATTGATGTCGTGTCTAGTCTGCAATGAATCATACCAAATGAGCATATTATTCGAAATATTATCCAAATGACCACGATACTTGAGCCAGACACCAGCGGGACTAATATGATCGGTTGTACATTTACCTTTGATCTATTTAAAAAGAAAACAACACACGGCTGTGAAAATAAGACATGGCTCTAATTTGATTCTACCTTAATCAGAACTGGCATATCGGTAAAATCTCTACCGTCCCACGGATCGAACGGTTCAAGTAATTGTAGACGATCACTTTTTGGATCGACATCAACAACCAATGACGAACCATCTTTCGGTGGTTCCTGATAATTATCGACACCCGAATCGAACCCATTCGCAGGAAGTGTGTCTCCGTATGGGGATTGAAGTTTGAATTTAGATCCTGAAAAATGTTTATGGTGTCAACGATGAAGTGATTCATCTATGAAAATTTACCATCGGCAGCCGTCAGTGAATCGACAAGAGGATTGAAACGAAGATCAGCTGCGAGAACCATCGATGTGACAAGTTCGGGTGAAGTTACAAAGGCATGTGTATGGGAATTGCCATCATTTCGTCCAGGAAAATTACGATTATACGAACAAACAATGGTGTTCTTCTCGTTCTTCTTGACATCTTTTCGATCCCATTGACCGATGCATGGACCACAAGCATTAGCCAAGATTACACCACCGATGGCACGAAGTTTCTCAGCCTAGATTCATATCAATAATAAAATACAATCCTAAAAGAGGTTTTATTTTTAGATTACTGACAACTCCATCACGTTCGATTGTTGCAC
>OENT01001762.1:15390-34990 GCA_900239685.1 Rotaria macrura | reverse complement strand
AAATCAATATGCTTTTGATGACAGCGAGGCAGAATACTAATGCATCTTCCACACTAAAAGTATCATTGAAGTATCTTATATACATACATCAGTTTGGTCAGGTAAACGGGAGTGAGCACTTAAACATTTTTCCAATATTCGAGAAACGGATTTCAAGTTCGGATTTTCCGACTCTGGTTTATTTTAGTTGAACTTAATAGAACAATTATCCTTTTCTCCAAATACTTTTTCGTTAGCCGAAAGATCAAGGCGTCCCAATCCCAGTTACTCTCTTGTCTACTAACCGGTACGCTGGTTTTTCCAGGTACCTGCTAACATAGTAGTAACTTACCACCCCCAATTACACTTCATAATAGTTTAACCCATTTCAATTTAATTTATGTGCTGTTCAGTGTAAAAGTATAAATTATCCCCATTCATGGAGTCTTTCGAAACGTACAACGGAGGTCGGATAAACTGCCTCAGATAAAACCAAAGTGAGCTGATATCGTATTTTGTTTTGGGCTTTCATTGTCAGCTCTTGAGAAAGATTGCCTCTTTCCGTTCTCATAATTTTTTCTTTAAAAACGACAGTTTAGATCTAGACACACTAAGATTACACTAAGATGCATTAAAATCACATACAATGGGGTATACGACTTCAATCTGAATTCGAAACAAAAAAACTGACTCATCATTTCAAAAAGAAATCATGGACTAGAGGATCGCCATAATTATTTCCCACTATCATTGAACGTCAATTCTCCATACACATATACATGTATATATACTATGGGTATGTTTTTTTTGTACGGGGGTCTAGGGGGTCTAGGGGATCTTCCTGAATTCAGGTGAATCCCGAATTCTAAATTCATATATACATGTATATATACAATGGGTGTGTTTCTTTTTTGGACGGGGGATCTAGGGGGTCTTCCTGAATTCAGATGAATCCTGAATTCTGAATTCATATAAACATGTATACATGAATTCAGGAAGATCCCCTAGACCCCCCGTCCAAAAAGAAACACACCCACACTGTAAAAAAAAGGTACCATACGAAACCCAAAAGGATTCCGATTTTTGCAACCAAATCGAAATCCTTTTAGGTTTCGTACAAATTAGGTTTCGTAAAAAGCGTGAACTTTTAATTGCTCATAACAAGGGTTTCGCACATCGGGTTCGGTACAATTCACTACCCAACATTACATAACGGTTTCATTTAATGCTATGCTCCATTACCGAAATAGTTTTGCGTCACTATACAATGCAAAAACACATTCACTCGCTACAAAAGGCATCGGCTTCTCAACAAATTGGCGACAAAGACGCCTCAGTCACCATCTCCTGCAGAAAAAAACATGATGTCACTGGGGCATGGAAGCAGTATTCCGACCAAAAACGTCCCAAAATATTCTGCGTGTTTTCCGGCACATCTTTCTCGAGCTGCAGCAATTTGGACTCAACCCGCTACAAAAAATCAGGAAGGTCTGTGCCACGAGCCTCCTTCTATGTTCAGGCGATCCCATGGGTTTTCCTACACAATATGGCGATTTGCAACTACTTTTCTACCATATCCTTCAGGTTCGGATGGGCCCAACCATCAGCCTCAGAGGATTCATCTAAATAGAAATAAAACAATTTATCAGCTTTTAACTATATAAATGGAACTCACCATTTATATTTCTTGTACCATGTCGGAACTAAGTAAAAATACATTATTAATGAGTGTTGAATATAGAAATCGAACTCACCACTTTGTTTTTCTCGTATGATGTTCGACCTAAGTAAAAAATAACATTATGGATTACTTTTGAATATCAAGATCGAACTCACCATTTCTGTTTTCTCGTGTCATATTGAATCTAACTAAAGAAGAACATTATTAATCACTTTTGAATATGAAAATCGAGCTCACCATTTTTATTTTCTTTCGTGTTGTTGCATCTATGTAAGAAGAACATTATTGATGAGTTGTGAATATGAACATCGAACTCATGATTTTGGTTTTCTCGTATGATGTTGTATCTAAGTAAAAAAAGAACAGAATTGATCAGTTTTGAATATCAAAATCTTACTCACCAGCTTTATTTTCTTTTGTGATATTGTATCTAACGAGGGAACATTCCCAAGTGATTCGCACCGTTTTGATTCATCTTTTGCCGGTTTGTAGATCTCATTATGTATATGACATAACGAAAAGGATTCGTGCCATTGCTGCATGGTTTCAAAGTTATTAGCGAAACAACTGCTATGATAGATGGTGCCACCGTCTATTTGTTAATGTCTTCGTCTTTTCATCAGGTTACTGAAACATACTTTCTAAAACATTTTTCGTTGGATCAAGTTGAGACAAGTTTGCATTATAAATCACTATGGAAAAAAACATTTCCTAGTTGAGATATAAAGGAAGAAAAAAACAGTGCATAGAAGGTGGCACCATCTATCATAGCAGTTGCTTCGCTAATAACTTTGAAACCATGCAGCAATGGCACCAATCCTTTTGGGTATATCATATATATATTGAAATCTACAACCTGGCAAAATATGAATCAAAACGGTGCGAATCACTTGGGAATGTTCCCTCGTAAGGAAGAAAAACATTATTGATCAGTTTCAAATTGGAAAATCCAACTCAGCACTTGTATTTTCTGATGTTGTGTTTGATCTAAGTTAGAAAAGATTATCCAAGAGTTTTGAATTTGAAAATTCAGCACGCTATTTTATGGACTTATATAACGTTGCATGTAAATCAAAATGAAATGTTTATCTAGGTTCCATTTTTGAAATGGGAGCCAGTGTTTCATTTCTTCATCTGATGTTGGATGGAAATCGACATAAAATAGGGTATTACTTCTTATCACTGCGTAAGAATATTCAAGTTGTTGGGGGAATCTATATTCGTAGAAGAATGAAAATCATTGCTTTTTAATAGTGTTTGGAAAACTAATATGGTTGGTGCGTTGAAGTTGTAAACAGAGTAATGGGTTTCATTTTTTTTGCGAATTAAAGATAGGAATGATATTATGGGTTCGGTTAGTTTAAATGTAAACGCATGTAGTAATTTTCCGCATGTGGCAAATTTTATGTTTCCTGTGGACGTCGTGCATTGGGCAACTGAAGTCTTGAGCGGTGTCTGGGGAAGCCGATGCATGCTTCATTGAGTATTGTGGTGTTTGGGAATCATATTAGTGGTGTATTTGGCACTTTTAGCTTTAGTCTTTTCAGTCGAATTTATTTGTATGACATCAAGGTGTTTTCGTGACGGGGTATATAACGAAACCTGCTTGAATGCGAAACTCGAAAAGGTTTATGACGAAATCTCTTGGGTATCGCAATTTCGAAATGGTTCAGGACAAAACCTTTCAAAATTTTGAAACTGTTAAAAGGTTTTTACAAAACCTTACATGTTGCTAAACCTCATACAGGTTTTGTTTGATTCTACGAAATCTTATATAGTTTAGTAAAACTCTACGGAATCTCCAAGGTTTAGTGTGGCACCTATTTTTTTTTCAGTGCACAGTATATCAACATGTATATGTTGCAGTACGAATTAAAATTCAGGAATATTTAAAATATTCCTAAAAAAAAACAGGAAAACTTAAAATTTTAACATTGACATTTTAATTTTTCCTAGGAATATTTTAAATATTCCTGAATTTTAATTTCTCCTGCGACATATATATCAACTAATTTACATTACCACTAGCACCTATATATATCGATCTTTTACGTTACAATCACTATGTAAAACGAAGACTATAAGAAAATTCTTTTCCTCAGAAACTGAAATGAGGAGATAAACCATTTTATTTGAAGGTATTTTTGAGACTTTTATCATGCAAAACGTACACAAGAGTATTTTAAGATAATTTATGCATTACAGCATTATTTAAGGTTCATTTTTCAGTGAAAATTATCGGAGTGTTAGTATAGGTTTGGGCGCAAGACTAGCTGTGGATGCAGATGAAGATCAATGAAAGATGCACATATACACCTAATACTCTGAGAGGACAACTGCAGTCACCCAGTCACGAACCTCAACTGCTACAGCACCTAATCTCTCGTGCTCGCACCCCCACACACAAGTTAATCAAGAATAGGTTTGATATTATGCCAAGTCATTCAATTATTATTTCTTAACGATCAGTTCAATTAAAAACAATTTTCTGCCTATTCTGTTGACTGTCATTCTTTTCAAAAGATAAATGTCGTTCCATTAATATGAATGCTGAATGTCACATCGATAATGAAGGATACTTCTTTCGTCAAATCAATTTTTTTCCATTAATTCTACACTGAGTACCATTCATTTTTATTCAGCATCCGTCGATTCATACCGATGGTGTGTCGTGCATACTTAGAACTATGGAATTCAGCATTGAGAGAATAAACCATTTTTGAGTATCACTCCATGCATTCTTGAATATTCGTTCAGCAATCGACTTCACATTTACTTTGAAGATCCAGCCGTAATTTTAGACAACTGGTCAAAACCTATAAATTGATAAACTTTAACCGTATTTATTAAATGATAAACTGCACAAAATCAACTTTTCTATCCCCCGAATATTATTCTTAAAAAAGTCAGATTTCAATTATAAAAAAACAGATGATACTCTGTCTATTAATCATTTATGTTCCAGCTTTTCCTTTAGTTTGACAAATTGGAGAATTAAATCTTCTATTGTCTTCTTCAATGGAATATATGTGACGCTCAGAGCATTTTGCACTTTGGAACTATCAATATGGTGGATATGCGGTGTTGTGCGCCTTTTGTACCGATGGGTGTTGTATTCTTAATCCGCTATTGCTTGATGACGCCACATTTCTGCTGCTACTAGATATCCCTAGCTAGTGCTAGTGAATCTTTCTAAAGCTTCCACGTGTGTATAAGCCATATCTCTCATGTCAACTTCATAGCGCAATTTTCTTTCTGACATTGAAGCATCTTTACTACTTGTAATTAGTGACCAAATGAATGAACTCGAACTATTCATATTATCCAATGAGTTGAAACCATTAATACGTGGACCAAAAACCAACGGTTCATATATGGTTGCAATTGTAAAAGAAGGTTTTTCTTTGTCGAGAAAATCCCACACAGGTCGTTCGGCACACGTTTTCGATGCTCCATAAGCTGTGAGCTGTTCAGTTTTTACAGTCAGTCCATCTACATATGTTAATGGGCACCGATCCTTTTCAGTGTAGGAATAGTCTGGTCGAAATCCTTTACTTTATGTTCTGTTTAAAAACACACAAAAGTATACGAGGCTCTATTTTCACTCAAAGACATCCTACAAGTTATAACTGCAATAACAGTGGTAGTAATCGTCAGCTCGTGTCGAAACGTCACTGAAAGAATGAACAATATTACTACATCACACTACAAACTTTTTTTCTCTAGGTCCTTGAAGCTTAAGCTACATCAACACTACAGCGCCCGCATTCTGAATGACAACCTGAAGTTGCATTTGTTTTGAGTCATTGTGCAGAATTGACTTCTTTCTACGTTTTCTTTTCAACAGAAAACATATTTAACTAGTAATTGCAAAATCTTCTTTATTTTGCCACCTGCTATATGTTCTCCATGCGTCGTTATAAAATGGCGCTTTGCTGTTGTGTTTTACAAGAAAAACTTTCTTGAAAAAGAACGAAAAATAGGTGAAATGCTCTCACCAGGGATCGAACCTGGGACCTTCGCGTTATTAGCACGACGCTCTAACCGGCTGAGCTATGAGAGCACGTGAATTTAATCCGTTTCTTATTGGCGATTTCACTATTAGATTTCATACTTTGAAGGAAACTTGATATTTGCAAGAAGCTTAAGGGAATCTCTAGGTGAAATTGAAAATGCAATACTGCGTCATATACAGGATTACGTAATACGTGTGAAACTGCACCATGCAGTAGATGATACCAAGTATAAATTACTTGAAGAATATTACTGATGCTTGAAAAGTTCATTTTACACAACTAAAATAGGACTACATTGTAATATGGTTTGATGTGTGAACACAGATGTAAACCATAATGAAAACAAAAGAGCGTGAAGCATCCTTCTAGAGAATGATAGGTGCAGAGGGTAAGCACGTGATTGTGTAGGCTTTATGTCTTTTAATCCTTATAATTCGGACCCATATACCCATATGTTTATTTAAATTGAAAAATGAACTATCATGAACATCCTTAATATCTATGTTGTCTCATAGAGAAATCATTATTATTATTTTGTTGATGATTGTCTGAGTCTTCTTCGTTTCAATATGATATAAAATGCAACCTTTCTAGAACAATGATTGCCTTTTAACTATCATTCATCGAATAATTGCACAGGCATAGAATTATATGTCTAGTTACTTGTCGTTGTCTCATATTGAACGATTCCAATCATCTCACATTATACAGAAATAAATATTAGCTTGCTGACTCCATATGACATATATTTATTAGGAAAAATGCGTGTTTTATTTTTTACTGGTACTCTTTACCCATTCTTACTCATAGCCACTTTACTATTGGCATGTGTAATCCTTCTTAATAGAGTACATATTTATAAAAGAACGAAGCAAAAGACGAAGAAAAAACAAAGCAGCAAAAAAAAGGCACACAAGCCGTTGGTATACTGGAAAACAGAATAACAGGTGATTTGAAAAGAACAGCTTAAGGGTATGAGACATAAAACATTCCAAACAACAGCGGCACATTACTAAATTGACCTAAGCGTTATGGCTTCGTGTACTTAGCTGTAGTATTATCAAGAAGATTCGAAAATTGAAGCAAACTCTTTGAATGCTATAGACTTAGTATCACAGCGATGAAAGTATTTAAAGCTATTGATAGAGATATGACAGTGAAAGAAGAAAAGTTCCGCCTTGTTTACTGATGAAACAGCTTCTTGTCAATCAGCAACTAGTAAAATTCAGGCCGAACGACTTAGCAACAGACGGTAGTAATTCCCATTCAGTGAGAAAAATTTCGACTCTCCGACCAATTTATCCGGACTGTGTTGGAAACTTTGTGATCACAGAAACGTGCATTGAGTTAATCGACTAGAGTGAAAGTTCAGACTATCGAGTTCGATGAGAATTGCATAGTCATCGAGAAAACATTCTGCTCACGCAAACACAGCTCACACTAATGATGCAAGACTTGCAATCGCTCATCTCGACGAGGAAGATTGTCAGTGAATAGTTTCACGCAATACTGAAAATTATGCGAATGACAAAAATGTATGTACTCTCATAAAGAAATCCGACAGACAGGCAGAAAGAAAACACTCACGTCATTTCAGTAACCAATGCTTCAGTTGAAAGTAAACAATGTTAGGTACAGCAAAACTACATGCCACAACCCAGGCACAGAAAAAATTAGGAAGGACGCCCAACATAACTAGCCTGAAGCGTCAACACTACTTGTTAGGTCTCGTCTGAAGCATCCAGCTTACCCATCAAGGCAGGTTGTCTGTAGGCAAAATGTCTTGCAACTACGGCTAGACTAGTCGAAAAATTCGTAATGCCCGTCATGTCCAATCCGTTTAGTCTCCTTGCTGAACTCTGACTAGTCTGCATATCAGAAAAAGGAGAAAGGAAGGGTGAAGAAACGTGGATCAAACATTCTACTCGACAGCATGTGATACCTGACGAATGCTAAGATTGCAAATCAGATGCTATAGCCAAAGACTACCGTCGGTATCAGTGATCTAAAAATCAGCATGATGGTGGTTAATATGACGTATAATTAAAACTAATTTGGTGTGGGTGTGGGTAGACTCGTCTAAGGTTGGTTGCGGGTGTTATTGCGGACGTTCTTGCAGGTGTAGATGCTCCTGTATAGTGATTGTGCATCCGTACCCACACCTACACCCACACTCACATCCACACTCACACCCGCAAACATCCAATTACCTTTTCAGATATTAACGATCGAAAATTCAGGAGTTCAGCTCGTGAGGTCGAAATGTGCCAGAAATAGGTCTCATCGGGTTTCGGACTTCGAGCAATGATCTGAAACTGGGGCTTCTCGAATGGACAGCGAATCTTTGCTTTTCGTGACCATCGATATACTATCAAACAAGGAACAACATCAATTTTAATTGTTAAATACGCGTACTGAGATCCATACCATTCGGCATGGATGGCAGTGCCATATCGTTTATCACCAATGGTCCATTTGAGTTTTAAGTGTTTGAATTTCTGCAGTGTCTCCTTCCGAATAAGCTGAGCTCGTGTGGAAGTGAGAAGTTGGTAAAATTGCTTTCGCCGATGAAACACATTGCGTAATTGGTTTAAGATAAGAACTCAACTTTTCGTGTGCTTCGTCGTTATGCAAGGAATACATGTATATTTATTTTGGATTCAAATTGTAGAAATCTATCGTGGGATTTTCCGAAACGTGGGAAAATGCAAAAACGTATCATATGGGGCGCTGTTTTCGAGTTTTTTGTCATGTTCTCAAAATCAATGAAAATGCAGAGGAAATATTTACTTGATGTTGTTAAAACAGGTCAGCAACTTGTTTTATTCGATCGGAACTCGTGCTGTTCAGTTGTAAAGTTTGGAAATAAGCTCGTATCAGTTAGTCTATCGATTGAGTACATTTAAATTTTGGTGGTTGCTAATTGGCTCATAAGTCATTTTCTAAAGAAACAGCAGAAAACAGCTGAACGTTTTACAGTAAGATTCGCAACATCATATAACCTAGAAAAACACTTTGCAGATATGTGAAGGCTTCATATGAGAAGATGGAAATCGCGGAAGGTACATATCCATGAAAACAGCGACATAGAAATTATGTCGCTAAAGGAAGGTAAATAGCGTGTTATTGGAAATTTTGACAGGGAAAAATAATAGCAAATAATTTAAAATTCCCCATCTTTTTTTGTAGAGAAACATCTAAAAAGATCTCTTATACGAAATAAATCACCACGCAAAATCGAGTTTACATCAGTCACTTTGATCACTCGTATTACTAGATCACAAAAGGATAATTTCGCAGTTGAGGAAATTCCGAAGTCTTTTTCGACCTTAATGCGCAATTATCAAATCTCTTGGAAGCACGATGAAAATGTTGTATCTATATTTACGATGAGTGGAACTACCGACTATTTGAAAAGCAATAACAAGTGACCATGTGATGCATGGTCACACAGCTAAAAAGACTGCGAGTTTTAGATCTTGAAGTAAATTTTTGAAAAATTTCAACCGAAAACAGGTAATTTAAGCTTTTCTAATCTTTTATTTGAACAATTCAAGTTTTTATGGGTTCCAGTATCTTTACTGTTACAGAAGAACACTAAATGATTATTTTTTGAAACGTATATGAATCAAATATAGGCAAAGGACGGGGGCGTATAAGACCACAAGTCGGCCCCCACATTTTTTGTATCCCCATCACGTAAAATCACACACCGGATGAAACAACTCAATTAGGCCGACATTTTGATGCATCATTTCAAATACCCTCTATGGACTTTTCACGACTTTGCATAGACCACCAAATAACATATTTTTGTCCTGGTAGATGCACAAAGTTTCAACTTTCCAACACTAATTTGTCTTACAAATTGAAATGAACATTTCTTCTCGCGATTACCAGTTGATAGAACTTTTCAAGCGCTACAAAATATTATTATGTCGTATCGTAAGTAAGTTGATGGCTTCAAAATATTCAGAAAAAGGAATATTGGAAATACTTTTTATATCACTTTCATATGGTTTGTGGAGGAAACGTGATAGGTGATGAATAGTATTATGTATCTTTGTCTGTCAGACGTCATTCATAGGTGTTACTGGGTAAGTGTCATGGGTATTCAAACTATTTATGATCTATATGCGAGTGACATTCAAATAAATCTCATCAATATATTGATTTTTAGCGTCTTATATTTCTGTGTTCATTTATGTTGACGGTAGTTTACTTGCGTGATGAATAAAAAGGGGATTATTGATATCACCACTAGAATTTCTTCTTCTTGAATCAGTTGTTTTTTTCTTTGAATAGCTATGTAAAAGAAGTGTGAAAGATGTGCATCAAATAGAAAGGATTATAAGCTTAGTGAGTTCACTCAATGGAATCATGATCATCGGTACTGATGTCACTATCAGTATCAGTAGTTGTGTCATTGGTGTGAAAGTTATCATCATTATCTTCATCGTCGCTTGAATAGAGATCTGAAAGCTGCATGCTGTCTTCGAGCGCAGCGAACAGATGAGTAGCTGAAAGTGGATGAAGGTTGGGTTTGGCTTGTGCTTGGCAGACACCCAAGTGCCATAGTAACGCTGCGACGTGCGCACAGCAGCCGACATCCCGCCACCCGGATATGCACGTACAATACCAACCATTTATTGGCTGGTCCGTGGCAGTACTGAATTGTATTGTAGCGGCGTGGTTGTTTCTGTTAGAATGACGGGATGCAAAACGAGCGCGAACCAAATCATTGTGCTTATCACAAAATTCAATAATAAATTCAAGTTCGTCATCTGTTATGGATGATTGCTTGAGGTGTTCTTGAATATAAGATTTCGCTTGTTTGATTTGGTAACTTCCTAAAACACATGTTGTGGTGCCTGTGAAGCAAATGCAAGACAGTTTCATTACCATAACAAATATTTCGCACGTCGTCTTCTGTTAGCTCTGGAAAAAATAGCAGTTGCGCGTCGTATTTTTTCCACTGAACTTTTTCTTTGGTCAGTTCAACAAGACGTAGCTGAACTGGATTCGTTTTTTGACACTTATCCAACATGTCATAAGCCATCTGAGTGCCATCATGTATATCTTGGATGTGTCGTGGAGCATATGCATTGATGAGCGCACATGTAATATCGATGTAGTTGCTAAGGAAGCGCAAGGAAGAATTTTGGATTGTGTGGCTAAAATATTTCCATTGCTTGATTTGTCCGTTCACTGAATAAAAAAATTCTTTCGATTAACCTTTTTGGGCATGAGTCTTACCGCTTTCGATGATCCATCGGACTTTAGTAACGCAGCGGTTGCGATTAGCCTCATCGAGTGAAAACTGTTTTCTACCGTTCAGAAAATGGGGCATGGCTACATCAAAGCCGAATTGTTTCATCGCTCTAATTGCATCTCGAAAACCCCGGTCGAGAATCAAGATATCGTCTTCATCCAGCCAATGGAGAATATCCTGTTCGTTGTTATAGACACAATGCTTAAGTATTGAAGCATCGTTATTTTTGTGGTCAGATAGGAAGAGACCGAGCACGCATAGAATATAACCGTCCTGAAAAAAATTCTTATATTTTTTTCACGAGTTTGAAAGAAAGTAACGAGGAAACATTTTAAATTGTCATTCCAACGTCAGACTAACAACTCACTGTGGTTGTTAGGATCATCGGTTTCACCAAATGACGGTGCTTATGCATCGAATATGATCGTCTTTGAAACTTATTGTCACTCGATTTTTGTATAAAAAGATACGTCGAGTCTGCCACCACACAAAGCTGTTGAGGCTTTGTGGTGTGAAGTATTGTGGCAACAGCAGTTTGATGTTGTTTGATGGCGGTTACGCGATCAATATGACCAAGTCCCAGGTGATAGGGAACAAAGTCTTTCATTAGCGCAACACGAACTTGGCCAATGACATGAGAGACGACGCGCTTACTTTTGAAATCAAATAAGACGGCCAAAACTCGATTGCTTAAAGATAGACGCATCTTTGCGAGGAATAAAGCCACGGCGACACGAATAGATCGAGTTTGAGAGTTTCTCATAGATGATATTGTTCCAACGAGATTATTGAATTGTTCTTTAAAAAAATTATTAAATCCAATATATATGTTGAAGTTTTAGAGAAGGAAGTCAAAAATCATTGAAGAGTACTCTCAACCGCATTCAATTTTTGAAAATCTGGTAAGTCAGCTAGTCAGTAACACGAAGCTATCAGAATTCAATCTGAGCAATGAAACAGAAAGGTCACAGATGTTGAACTTTCTTTTCTGCTTGCCAGTCAGAAATTGATTTTTTTTAAATTGATTTTTTTAAATTGATTTTTATCAACATAATCATAGCAATTCAAATTGTTTCTTGTAAAACCTGTGACTATATAAGGCAATTCCAGACAATAGAAGCTAGATCAGCGATTGATTGCAGTTTGTTTTCAACAAAGCTAATAATTTAATTTAAAACTCGAATATGCTGTCTCGAGAACTTTCAAGTTTTAGATTTTAAACCATTCTTCAAAAGTTGAGCATTCTAAACTACTTTTCAACAATTTCTCACTTCCTGAAAGGAATACCTTTGGTTAGACCGACAATTGTTTTGTAGGCTTCTTCGTTTAATGATGTCGAATCATCAAAATCAAAGCTTTTTGGGCAATGTAACAACGAGCATACATCTGCAAGCAGCTCTTGAAATCCAACTGAATCAAGTGTCCAATGATCGGCTTGGGAAACACAAATCTGACCAAATGATTCAACAGTGATCTGTTTTCCCACTATATGATCTGAACAACAGCGACAACCAGGCGGAATAAAAACACCACGTTTTAAAAATATCATTATCCGAGTAGTAGAAGACAACACTTTTGACGATGACATCTTCTTAGTACCGCACACAGCGCACGACCTAGTCATATACAGCACTTCATCATCATTAATGAGAAATTATTAGCTCACTTATGGGACTTCGAGCAACGAAAAACAGGAATACTAATTGTTGATTTCACTTGCTCTGTTTCCACACCCACGTCAACCATTTCTCCATCACAAACACCAACGACCATCTCCTATTGAATATTGGAAAAGCATTCAGAAAAACAAACAACCAATAATTACCATTTCAACATTTTCATTAATCACATCATCATTGTCACATGAATTCTCCGGTGCGAAATCGTCAAAGTCACCCTCCATTTTACGTTTCCAATTGAAAAAATGAAGCCAGCATCGTTGGCATACGAAATCACCACAGCTGATTCGTTTCGATAAACGGACCGCAAGAAAAACTCGCAAAAGTCCAACACCAACGCTTCGCAATACGCATAGATCCAATTTTTTTTCACACATTACGCATTCGTAACGAGGAGTACGAGGCATGATTTGAATAAAGTGAAACAACGAGACGAAATGAAATTATTTCACAACAGGCTATTCTTTTTCTTCGCGACGAGTATCCAAACCATCACAGAACAGAAAAAAAATTCACATTGACCACGACGAATAGTAAATCATCGTAAATCACTTAGTCTATATCCATATCTTTTACCAGCGGTAGACAGCTGATGAAAGAGAAAGAAATTCTAAAAGTTATACCAATGATCCACTTTTTTATTCATCACTCAAGTACACTAGCGTCAACATATATGAATACAGAAATATTAGACACTAAAAATCAATATATTGACGGGATTTATTTCAATGTGAATGGTATATACGTAGATCATACATAAACTAAATAGCCATGGTACTAACACAGTCACAGCAATGAATGACGTCTGACAGACAAAGATACATAATACTATTCATCACCTATCACGTTTCCTCCACAAACCATATGAAAGTGATATAAAAAGTATTTCCAATATTCCTTTTTCTGAATATTTTGAAGCCATCAACTTACTTACGATACGACATAATAATATTTTGTAGCGCTTGAAAAGTTCTATCAACTGGTAATCGCGAGAAGAAATGTTCATTTCAATTTGTAAGACAAATTAGTGTTGGAAAGTTGAAACTTTGTGCATCTACCAGGACAAAAATATGTTATTTGGTGGTCTATGCAAAGTCGTGAAAAGTCCATAGAGGGTATTTGAAATGATGCATCAAAATGTCGGCCTAATTGAGTTGTTTCATCCGGTGTGTGATTTTACGTGATGGGGATACAAAAAATGTGGGGGCCGACTTGTGGTCTTATACGCCCCCGTCCATTCTCTATCCTCCCACACGAAATGAAACTTTTCTGATGAATTTGAACTTGAGGAAAAACTTTGCGAAGTACCGCCATTTTCTCTGCCCAACCATCTATTCGTCGAAACTCCCCCGAACAGAGAGTAGCCGAAAAAAACAAAGCATTGTGCTTTGATGATGAGAGGATTAGTGTCATTCGTCGATCAATGATCTTGTTTTTACATGAATCGAAGATTAACTATTTCATCTGCTCGAACAACAACCCATGTAATACGGCTGCGTAATACGCAAAAATATTACTGTTACTTTTTTTCTTTTCTACCTCGGCGACAAATAACGACGTAAGCTTAGGTAAATATTGCTCCAACAATCACCTCGTGTGTTTTTTTTCTTTCATCATCTTCTTTCTATTTCAACATGGGAGTAAATGCATCTACGGCAAAAGACAACGTAAAAGTAAACCTGCATCCTCACACGGCTCAAGTCGTATAGTTGCCAATTTAAAAAAAATATTTTTAGGTTGGAACGCGACTCTAGGCGTATGATCTTGTTTGTTTGGGCGTTGGCAAAGGTGCTACAGCAGTGTACTCAAACAAAAGTAGTAGCTCGTTTGCACTACGACGCCGATCGACAGGCGAATGCATCCTTCTGATTGATATTGGTCTCGGTTCGACTTTTGCCCTTGAGCAATATCTGGGGAATCCGAATACAAAACCCCGACAAATCTTCATCTCTCACAATCATTCGGATCATAGTGGAGAACTACCCGTGTACATTGCTAACGAAGCTGTAAAGTCTATAGTTCGGCTCATTTGTTACTCAGGCATTCAGCCTCGTCTACGTGAACATCGCTGCGCCGAACTCGACTCGTCTACAACTGATCTATTCAAAAACGTGCAATGGATCATGTGCGAAGAGTCACAAGATGTTGCACTCGACACAGGCGATCCAGCTTCTTCATTGAAAATTGAAGTTCTACGAAGTCAACACAGTGAATTGTGTACCGGTTTCATTCTTTTCGAAGACGGTCAGCCACTTCTTAGCTTCTCCGGAGATTTGGGTTTCAATTCCCCCTACTATACTTTTCTCTGGATGGCATCAACAGTTTTAGTCGATGATCGTCAGACGAGCACTTACGAACATGCCAGTTTCGATGAAATCTTCAACTTCTATAAGACTAGTGGTGCGCAACGCCAAGTCTACGTTTATCATTATGGACTCGATAATGAAAAACCAACATTTCCCATAGACTCGGTATCGGCTATTTCACCTGGTCAAGCAGTTCAATTAATATTGGCTTCATAATCTTTTCTTATACAGAATAATGCACAAATAAATAGATTCAATGCATCGAATTGGTTTAATAGAAAAAAATGTACACTTTCGACTGTTCTGATCATCCACGCTTCAGACAGAGGATATTACAAAAGTGAATGAATGGATAAGTTTAGCCCATGTTATTGTCATTTACTGGATACACTTTTGAAAAGAAAGAAACTACAAGTAAACTTAGATTAGCTATCTGAGTTTCGATCGATCAAAAGCCAAAATAAACCGAGAGATCAAATACAAACTCTGTAGTGTTCGTAAATTTTGTGATTATTTTCTTTCTTGTTCTTTAATCGACCCAACTCGATTATGGACTTTGATGGGAAAAGCCTGATTTATTTTCTAACTTTCTTGACTTTGCAGGTAATCAAAACTCATTGAATTACAGTCAATTTCACGAAAACGGTATGGAGACGACCAAAGTCATTCCGAGGTACGTCAAAATAGCAAGTGCTCCCTGAAAAAAGATATTATACCAAATCTTCCCAGATCAACCAATTAGAGGCTAGGGTCAGTATCAGATTCTTGTACGTTCATATCCGATCTGACATCATTATCGTATATGATCATATAAGATCATGCGGAAAATCGTACGAAAAATGGTGGCATCAGATTTCTTACATTAACAGTTACAGTCAGTTTCCAGTATGATCTAAAAGTAAGTTTTTGTACGATCACTCGAGATCTTTTTATAAGATTTATATCGATAGATTCAAAAATATTGATTATTGATTGCAGGTCTGGCTTACTATATTAGTTATAATTTGTAACTTATAAATTTGATTAGCTTGACCTAACCAAGAAAAACGTTTACTTTTGATGCTAAGTCATATGTACATAAGTACATAAGAAAGAAGTTGCCGTTCGACAGAAGAATTTGTAAAACAACAAAAACACGTTAAACACAATTATTTAAAAAATCTAGACTAACAAACAAGAAATAAACAGATGTCAACACGTTAATGATCTAAGACGACATAACTTTTCTTTATTTATGAGGCTCTTAAAAAATTCAAATAATTACTTTAATTTAAGAAGGGCTCGAAGAAGTTATCTTAAAACAATCAAATGTTTAAAAAGATCAAACGCGCTCCAACAATACGAACAAAAGAGTACATAAGTGAGAGTCATCGAGAAAATCTAATAGAAAGTTACAGTAGTAGAAAAAAAACTGGACTAGAACAATCGACGAAACGAACACAGAAGTAAAATTATTACAAAGAGCAGGGCGTTAAATAATAAGGAAAATATACATGCCGAATCAGAAAAACCGTCTTCCGAAAATGTCTCCACTGGTTAGCATGAAACCAATACCGAAGGCAACACAGAAAAAATACAATGCAAAAAAGGTAGTTTGTCTTATCTGAACTCTAAATAATAAGTAATGTCAAAGATGATTATCAATACGATTCGATACATAGCGATGAAACGCAAAGGATTCGAACAAACGAAACTTGGAAAGTAAACTGTATTCTAAATATATCCGAACACAACCAAAAAGTAGGACCCCCAAAGCAAAAGACGTGAACAAACGAAAAACAGAGACAACTATATCTCAAACATAAAGCATATAAAAACTATTGTGAGAAGGTAACCAACACAAGGCCTAATACCAATATATCACGTGACACATAGCAATCGAAAATTATTGTGAAGGGGCTAACAATTCATAAACGGATAGAACATTACATCTACGAAAAGGCATTAACAAAATGATTTTCAAAACGAAGAACGTATCCAGGGAGAAAATTTCTAAAACTATACGTCAAACCATGTAGCAGTGAAGAAAAACAATTTTCAAGACAAAGAACGTAAACAGGGAGAAAACTTACAGAACTATATGTCGAGGCATATAGGAGTGTAAAAACAATTTTCAAGACGAAGAACGTAAACAGGGAGAAAACTTACAGAACTATATGTCGAGGCATATATGGTGTGATTCTGAGCGTGGGTTTGGTTGGTATTGGATGTAATTTATGAAGAAGTAAAATACTATTTTTCCTCTTTGGCTGTCGTTCCCCATCACAGTAGAAATTAAAAAGAGGAAACCAACGTTCCTCATATGGCGTTGTTTTTCTTTGCTTCATTTCTTGTACCGCAAACGTGGTATACAACTTTACTTCTGTAGGAAATATCAATGCACTGTGTAACGACTAAATTATGGTAGTTCGAAAATTCCAATTTGGAGCGTGATATGACGTCAAGATCGTGTAAAAGAAGTAATTGGTACGTTCAATACACCAATCACATACAGTTTCGAGTGTAATAGAAGGAAAGAAATAAAAAGTTTGTTCTTTCAAGGCACATTAGTAGATATGCGCACAGCAAGAAAATATTGGTTGGTGACTAATTAATTCACAGCAATAGTTTGTTGACGTGTCCCTTTACGACCCATTGCGTTGATTTTTTCTTTCAGTTGTGAGAGAAGAATACCTACATATTTAATTTCGAATGATCTCAATCGTGCATAGTCATCACTATCTATGACATTGTAATTATGAATGTAGAAAGATTGAATCGATCCGACATTTAAATGTTGATGTAGACGCTTGAGAATGGTCATGACTCGATGAATGAGACAACCGTTGATCCATTGTTCTCGGCGTGGATAACGATCGAGTTCGTTGAGAAATTCACTCTTGAGCATGTATGATGGAATTAATTCGTCGGCAGTATAGATCACTTTACCTATTCGACACACGAAGGGATTCAAATGACACAAAATTTTCAAACACAAACATCCATTCACCTTTTCAGATACCAACGATCGAAAATTCAGGAGTTCAGCTCGTGAGGTCTAAATGCGCCAGAAATGGGTCTCATCGGGTTTCGGACTTCGAGCAATGATCTGAAACTGGGGCTTCTCGAGTGAACAGTCAATCTTCGCTTTTCATGGCCAGCGATATAATGTCAAATAAGGAGCAGCATCAATTTGAATTGTTAAATAAGTGTACTGAGATCCATACCATTCGGCATGGATGGCAGTGCCACAGCATTTATCACCACTGGTCCATTCGAGTTTTAAATGTTTGAATTTCTGCAGTGTCTCCTTGCGAATAACCTGAGCTCCTGCAGAAGTAAGAAGTTGGTAAAATTGCTTTCGCACTTTCGTCGATGAAACACATTGGGTATTTGGTTAAAGATAAGAGCTCAGTTTTTCGCGTACTTCGTCGTTATTCAAGGGATACAATCGACTGGAACCCGATGGATGATTGCCGTCTTCGATAAATGTACACAAGTGTTCGATTTCTGTCATATTAACCACAGAATCGAACTCATCTGGTAAACCTACACGGGTACCTTCATAGTACGACCCACTGCATAGAATATCATTGCGAAATGAATGGATTGACATTCTCAACTTGCGATATTAACACTTTCACATAGTTTTCCACTTCATCCCGTATCTCCTCTTCTTCCAGTGTGTAACGAATTATATGCGTGGATAGTAGATTTTGGAGATACAATTTTGGTGGCGTTTCAATCATTGCACGCGCGTTTTTTGCTGATATTTCGAGACAATCGTATTTGGTGTCCAGGCGAACGTGATTGCCTGATCAGCATCGAAGCCTGTGTCGATGAGGTAGCGAGCTAATTTTGTTCGACGATTCAGCACAGCAATGTGCAATGCCGTATTGCCAAACCAATCTGTTTGTCTGAGATCGTAGTGCTTTTCACTAGTTTTCAGAAAATGAAAAAATAGTCGAGCTGCCTTTATGCCACCCTTCTTAGCCAGAAAGTGAAGATGACTCCAACCATAAATATCCGTTTGCTCGATCAAAGTATTCGGACATTTTTGTAGGATGAGTCGAGCACAACGAATACGATTGTACAGAAAAGCAGTATGAAGTGGTGAACGGAAGTCTTCTTGGGAACGAGACGGATCGGCACCATGCTTAAGAAGATGCTTGACTATACGATGATGGCCATTACGAGCAGCCATGAAGAGAGGTGACGCGCCGCTATTCTTCGCTCAATTGATAGAAGCCTTGTATCGGACTAGATGGTTAACACAAAAGAAATGACCCTAGTGAGATGCTTGATAAAGATCGGTGGTCTAATTCTGAGCCTTCTGATGGGGAGAAGCTCCGTGTTGTAGGAGAGCAAAGGCAATATCAGCATGTCCTTCTCTAGCTGCCACCCATAAGGCTGATGTTTGATTTATATCAAGGATTTCATGTCGAGCATCGTGCTTGAGCAATTGGTAAAAAATTTTGATAAAACCTCGTTTGCTTGTATAATATAGGGCAGTTTGACCAGTGCAATCGACCATATCAATGGACACATGGCTAGCTATGGAATATTCAACGCTATTACGACAATTATTGAGCACAGATTCGTGTAAATCGGTGAGACCATTGTGACGTTGAAAGCTTTTCTGACAATGAGAATTGTTGCTCGAGGAGTCTAAATTAGCTCTCACTAGT